>JAOEGS010009406.1:0-25786 GCA_025447755.1 Corythornis vintsioides
AATTATATAATATAAACATCTCGTGTTTCGCAAAATATAGGCCTATATTAATTTGCCTTATTCAGACCAACAAAAATAATTAAAAAATGATGTCTCAAAAACAGAGGAATTCAAAAAAACCTGGCTGAAAAGCTACTATTGAAAACACCACCCAAATGGAGTAGTAGTAACAAGATACATTAATGAGAGCAATACTACATACATAATTAATTTAATAAATTAATATATACATTATTAACATTGTATCACATTTTCAGGCACCTGTTCAACTTCTCTGAATGTGCCAAGATCATCATGACACAGACACATCAGCCACGGGACAGATGAGTATTAGTGGCTGTAGACAAGAGTGGTTTGAACTGGAGAGATTAATGACTGACATGTCTTACTCAATCTGGACACCACCACTGCCTGGTAACAGTGCATTAGAAGGCTTGAATTAGCAAACAACAGCTGGCTTCCTATGACAATTATTTACTATACGAAAACTACTGAATAAAGCACACAACTAGGAAAGAAACTGGATTTGATGCATTTACCAGTTCTGTGGTCAACAGATACCTGCCTATCATTTTTTCAACTGCTGACATAATAGATTTTAAAATATAGCCTAGAATAATGACTTGAATATATTTAGGCTTACGAGTAGGGATTCTACCACTCACACAAAGAAAATCTGATATAAGGACTCTAATGTACCAATATGCAATCATCTCTTTAGAATTGAAGGTACTTCATTAACAAGATAGCCAAGCCCCTTTCTTAGGTCTACTTGAGTCAAAAAAGAATATTATTTTCTGTAATTTTTGGTTAACTGACCTCACTAGCCGTAGATACAATCTGGATTATCATTCTAAGATAGAAAAATAAGTCGTCAAACTAAAATGGCATCCACCTCATTTTCCTTGTTCTTAATACACCTAATTCCTTCACTGATAAATCTGCTGTCATCAATAAATTATCTAAGTCTCTTCTGTTTGACAGTTTTTATAACCAATAAGACATGTGAACACCAATATGGATATTTTCAAAATGACAACAGCTAAACCTCAAGAGTAGCTGACTTTCCAGCCACACTAAATGAAAGCCAGGAAAAAACACAAGAATTCAAATAGACTGGCCCAAAACACCAAACCACATCTTCTTAAAACTGTGTAACAAGAACATAATTAAACATCTCTGAAATTATAATAATAATTAAAAAAAAAAAAGAACAGTAAAAATAGCTACTGATCATAGCTACTGATCATAACAGAATCCCATAAATTTCAGACTGTTGTATAGCCTGATATAGAGGATTCCAAAGGTTACTTCCAAATATATGGAGGTTATTCATTAGTTAAGTTAAAGATGTATTATGCAACATAATCTTAAGTCACTTTTAGGTACACAATTATTCTTAGCAGCATTATTTGAAAAATATGAACACAAATGTATATGGGAAATATGGAACAATTTAACCATTCTGATGAAAATAATTCACAGGGAGGACTCTAAAACCCTTCCCACAGAGAAATTCTTTATAGTACATGATTATCTACAAGTCTGTCAACTTTCCATCATTTCTTACGAAAGTCATCCCCTTAGTCACCAGACTACAGGAGTAGCACAAAATGGGTACACTGCAAAGCTTTTATCTACCAGTTAATGGATTTGAAAAATTCCTCCTGGACTCTAGGACAGACTACTGAAATATCCAACAGCTATTGGCAGAATCAAACCCTCTTGCCACCATTCAGGTTTACATGGAGGTCATAGTTCCCATTCATGAAACAGAATTTCAGACAGTGGTTAAACTCAACATCCCACCAAGCAGGAATGCTTTGAAAAAGCACCACATAATTCAGGAATTATCTCCATGTCAGAGGTTCCTTAACTATGGCACCTGAACTGTATCAAAGTGGGACATGGCAAAAGAAACCCTTCCCTCTGCACCTCTCTAATTTATTAACGAGAAAGGCACAAAGTATTTCACATAAGCAGGTATCTCAAGCTGTATCAGAGAATTTTGGAGGTATAGCATGTAAGAAAGGTGGCACTGGAGGAATGATTTGGAAGGCCAAAGATCAAGGAGGGGACAGATTCAGAAGTGTTTTCCTTGGCTACAGACAGGCCATGATACAGTATAAGCAGCTGCACTAAGTAACCAGCAGTAAAAGACACTGCTTCAAATAAACATGACATCTTAAGAAATGGTCAGTACATCTTTTCATAGCTTATGATTTCTTATGTCTTCGATATCTAAAGGAGCCACTCATTATATCAACAAAGGAGATCCAGTTGATACAATCCAGTGGGTTTTAAAAAAATCTATTCTGAAGCAGCCCCTGTCCAAAGCTCTTGCAAACATTGGGTTTGGCTGTGTTAAAGCAGCATTTGCACAGATAAATAAGTAGCAAAGAGGTATGAAATAAAAGTAGTAGTCAGTTTTCTAAGTAAAGGCAGATTAACCAGCAAGCTCTAAAGGTATCTCAATTGCAGCCTTTTCTATTTAAAGTATTTCTAAATGATCCAGAAAAGCTGATCTTTAGAGAAATGACAAAGTCTGTGAAACTTACTCAAGCTATTCAGGGTAATGAATAGTTGTAGATGGACCCAAGTACATGCATAGAACTGGCAGATGTACACCACTGAGCTCATCTACATCGTGTTTCATAATGATGAACAACCCTCATCTCACATACAAAACCATCATCTCTCCTCTTGCTATTAACCACAATGAGAGAAACTCTACAATGTTAGTCAGGGTTCTCTAGTTCTGTTGGTACAACCTCTGACAATTAGACCTTGTCTCAGGCTTTGTTCACCAAAAATCTGGCTATAAAACCTTTGCCTCATCCCAGAAATCACAGTAACTAGGCCATTTCATAGAACTTAGAAACTGCCAGGTTATAAAACTTCCAACATGGGCTGTGTCTTAGTCAGATAAGCAAAATACTCATCCTCCCACACCTGCCTGCTCGGTGTCAGGTAAATGGTAAGCACACTCAGCCTGCATTCCTGTCCCAGGATGGTACAGGACAGGCACACTAATTGTGTGTGCATTCCTGATATGAAGCGAGCCAGGAAGTCTTCCCCTTTGCCAAAAATGTCTCTGTCCAGAAGGATGGGTACAGCTTAAGGAAAAGTGAAAGGAAATTAGAGAAGATATACCAAGGACTGCATAAGGGCTTTTGTATGATTGATTAATTATGAACGAATACAGGACTCTCCTACCAGTAAGACTTAAAACTGAAAGGGGTGGAGACTATAAAAGAGAAAAAAAAAAAAAAAAAAAAGAGAAAAAAAGAAAAAAGAGAAAAGAGAAAAAAGAAAAAGAAAAATCACTCAATTTTGAAAACAAATAGGGCAAATTAATTGATATGCACCACCTTACTCTCAGCAAGTTCCTGACCCAGAAAGCACTTAAGTCTTGAGAAAGCATCACATATTCTTATCTTGCTGTGCTACCACACTATAAGCACCTGCTATGGGTCACACTCAAGGGCAGGATGCTGAATGAGATGGGTATGTGGCTGGACTGTTACTATCCCTCTCATATTGTTATGATGGAATCACAGCCTGATCTTCTGTTGTCCCTTGCTATCTATTGATTCGTGACCTCATCTAAACACTATTATGGGGGAGAAAAAAAAAAAAAAAAAGGAACACAATTCACAGTTAGAGAAATGCTGTATTGGATTTCATGTGTGTCATTGCTGCTTTCTGCTGCTCACCTAAGTAACAGAGCTGTTCTCACTTTTGCTGTGCTATAATTTAAAATACATATCTCCCTCGTGCAATTCTGTCTGATTCTATTTCCTGTGTCCCTACTTCCCCATCCAGTCTCACTTTGGACACAATGCTTCCATAGATCATTTTTCTTCTCAAATGAATTATGTCAATTACATGATAAACACGGTAGTACAATTGTTGCCATATTTTTTACACTGACAGGGGGAAAACCTAAAACAACGTGGAGGAAAATGCCAGAATACTGTCCAGCTCAATACGTCCATATAAAGATCATGCAGCATCTAGGTGCTCCTTACCCCTGCCAAAAATATCCATTTTTCTTAATATATACAACAGAATACTTTGCAGCATAATGAACTGACAGATAGATTATCTTCTCATATACTATTTTTTTCAGCGTATTTCTACACATTATAGAAAGTCCTGCAAAAACATTGATATTGTATAATGTTCTATTTACAATAGAAAATATGTTAGTTCAGCCCACAATAAGTTTATTTTCATAAAAGAAGAGCCCTTTTCCTGCCCTTTCCCTCCCCACCTTCTAAGATGTGCCAATGAAACCTAGAAGTATTTATTTAAATAAGACCTTAGAAACAAAATTAGTTTGAGGTTTCCTTGTTTACATTGTCCCCTTTTCCTTCTCCAAATGTAAACTCTGTCACTAATCACCAAGTTGGCCTGTGAAAAAATATTTCTCATGTTTTCCTCTTCCACAATAGAAATCATTGCTGCTAGAAGAGATCCAATCCACATTTCATATTATAGTCCATGAACATGCTTTCCCCCCTCTCCCCTATTAGTTTCACTGGGTCTTTTTCAGTTGCATAACATGACAAAAGAAATGTGACAACAGGAGTTCTTAAATTCTTTCTGCTGTAACAATCATAATGTTTGTGATCTTTCGACATATCTCTGTTTACTCACAGCTTCAAAAGATGAATCTTCTTGGCCTCCATAACAGCTTTTTCCAGTTGTCAACTCGTTATCTACCTTACTAAAATTCTGCTAACTTGCAATATCTTTAGATGACACCAGAAGAACAGGTGTTTCAGGTTCAAGTGTGACAATTTTTGTAACTGCTTTGTATTACACTCAACTTGAAGTTATTCAGGCTATGCATTGATCATGCCCTAGGTATACATATATCTGACCAAGCTCATTTCAGAAGGAATGGCCAGGATTATGTGTTGGAGAAGCAGTTACATTTGTGTTACTCTATACCCAAATTATATGGCTCCATACCCTACCAAGTTATAATCAAATGGAGGAAACACTGAATTGTGAAGTTTTCTAATGGTGCAATTTACGCTTTATAATACATAACCATATTTTAAATTCACACCCCTATCACCCCAGTTAAGAATGTAATGATCATATTTACTTTGGGTAAACAGATATAACAAACATATTTCACAGTCCTTCTAAAGAATTTCTATTCAACTACTAGCTATCACTACTACTACTTTACATGGAATACAAGTGAATCCCTGAGACTAAAACTGATTTTGATTAATCTTTAGGAAAATAACTAATTTATCAGTCTGAAGTAAATACATGTTAAGATAAAGCTATATCTTTCCTTAAAATGTTTTTTCATATTAAAACAAATAATCTATTAAATCAAACAGTGTAAGCTAGTTTTAACACCTGTATAATTCTTCCTTTTTAATACCAGTTGCTAATAAAGACTCTATGTAACATCACTGTATTAGGTGAGACCGAAGATGGCTCCATATCCAACACCTTTTCCCTAATGGAGGCTAAAACAAGGAGGTGAAGGAAAGGTATTAGAATAAAGATGTAGCTTATGCCAACTTCAGTCATCTGTGGATTGGGACTTCCTAAAGTAGTAGTTTTTATTACCATTAGTTTTAATAGCAATTTCTATACTTTTTCTTTTACACAGCCATCCAAATGTTTTTAACCACAGCAATTTTTAACATCCACATCATACCAGAACTCCATGCTTCACTCATGCATCACTGTGTTTGCAGTTGTTTGGATCCTGCATCACCAAGACCCTCTGGGAATTCTATTAAAATACAGAGAGTGAAGAACCAATTTCTATCCTTCCACTCCACAGTATTTATGGGTTTAGAATCTTCCAAACTACATTTTCTTTAACAATTTATTTTCCAAGAAGGGCGACATGTTAATTCTTTGTATTTACACATGGCAGACAGAGAAAGTCTCTAAGGCACATTAATATGACTGCACAAGAAAAAAAATCTGGCACTGACACAAGTTACCACACAGAGGAAAAGACAGCTCAGAGGCAAGATTCAGCTCTACCTTTCTGTGAGGTGACTGCTGCACAATCACGCCTACAGGCAGCAAAGAATTCATACTGTCCAAGCCACCCTGTATTTTATGGCTGTGCCTCTCTCAGAACTACAAACCTTTTCTAGCATAAAGGAGTAGTTCTTGCTAAAATAAAATTGTGACTTTAATAATTGGAAAAAAAGATGTTTATGAAGGAAAACAACTTCAAGTGTTTAGAACAAAATTAAAGGCCAGTATGATTACATTTTTGTAGAACTGCTTGATTAAAGCTGGCAGCTTCATAAATTGCATGCTTAGGATCTGATGATATTTGACAAGGGAGCAGAACCACAAGGAAATTAAAATTAAAACATTTTCATTTTATTCTACTTTTTATTCCTTGAAGAATGTTTTCACCTTCACAGTACACCTTCCAAGTATTTAAATGATTAATTGTGTGTGAGGGTTTCAATGATTTGCCAGAAATTAATTTGAGATGTGCAAATTTATTTACAAGTTCAGGCCACATTCAACAAGAACGTTTACAAATAAAACAGAGAACAAAAACGAGGTCTAGTATCTCCAAAATATTCTGCTGTTTAAGCAAAACAGACAATATGAAAAATTTAGGTATAAAAGAGAGGACATATCCAATTACACCCTGAAAAACAACTATCCCAATAAAACACAAGGTTTTTTCATCAAGGGCCATTTCTTGCAGAGTATACTGGTACACGACACAGAACAGGGCTCTAATCCGATTGGAATTGCCAGGCGCTAATGTAATACACACACACACACACAAAAAAAAAAAGATTATCAAAAGCTGATTAAAAGCCATCCAAACATGACAATCAAAGAGCAGGGATTAAACAAAAGACATGATTTAGAACAGGTCTGAAGAATTTTTTGACCTTATTACAAGTCCTTATGAACTTTTATACAAAACCCCTACGGGGGGAAAAAAAAAAATATCTACTTCAGAATTGATGAGTTACACAAGGTTTTGTGTATTACCAAAATTACACTCCATTAAGTGAAGGTATTTCAGGCTGGCCAGGGAGCAGTGGCAGTTGCTAGGCAGCATCTGCTCCTGTCGGAGATGCTTCTTTCTTTGTGCAGTACAGAACCTCGGCCAGGAACACTGCCACCAATGGATTATTACAAGGCAGCTTACTGCCATCACATGGCATCTGCAAAGTGCTCCAACTGCTGCCTAGCAACACCGCCTCTTTCTACTGAGTCATACCATCACTATGAAAATATTCATGTAAAAAAAGAAACAGATGCCTGAGAAGAAAGGTGATCATTCACTAGCAAAGTGAGTTATTGCTAGCATCCTTTTCCTACCCTGCATGATAAAAATAGAGATCAGGCACAAAAATCATGAGCTGTTTGAGTTTTGCACATGCTGGTGGCACAAGGTAGCACTGAAGAAACAGACCAAAAGCCTACAGCACTGGCTACCTTCGCTTTAACAACGACCTGATTTTGAGCTTCTAGCTTTGAAGGCAATTATCCTATTCCCTCAGATACCAGTTCACTCAACTTCCACTCTGGCAGTATGGAAGTCCCTCACCCGGACACCATTCCCTCTATGCAGGAAGTATATGCAGCAGTTTCTGCTTTTTCTCCCTTTCAAGCAGAGAAAAAAGCTGTTTTGGTTTCTGACACCCTCTATCCTCTTCCCAATACCTAACTAGTGAAGAGGAGTGAAACACTGACCCTACCACACTTTGCTCAGAGGACCGTGGCACTGTTCTACACAGCTCTGCCTTCCACAGACAGCAAATGTGAGCCAGAAATGGCTACACTTCACTGCTGAATACTAGGAGACAGAGTAAAAAAAAAAAACACAAAAAAAACCCAAGTCACCTCTATAAGCAACCAAGTTCCAATCTGCAACTCTGACAGGTGTCTGGCTCTGTCTTCTCCATACGTCCCTAAGGAGGAGTCTCGTTTGTGGTTAGGTACTTCTTACTCTCTTCTACAGGTTTTAGCACCCCACATCTCCCTCCTCTCTCACTGTGTGCTCCAGCCTCCTCCTCACCATCTCTTTATCTCACCCTTGTACTATGAGCTACAAGGCTCTAGAGGCAGCCCCAAGAGGGATTCACCAAAGGAGGAAATGATCAGTTCCATCAACACACCAGCTATACAGGAATATGTGACTAGCTGCAAGACAGCACCACTGATTCACCTTCACACATGGAGAAACTTAGCTGTCATCCTCTGCCTTTGCCATCCTGTCCCATTTCACACCGACTGCATCCTAAGAGTGTTAGTCCTCTCATCTAGCTGCTGAACAGGTTCATCACATGCTAAAGTTGCCTTGGCATTTAGGGTCAGTTTGCACATTTCCTGGGAGGAGGAGGAGGAAGGGAAGAACAGGGCAGATATGCAGAAATGTATTTCTCTGTACACCAGCTCCCACATCTTCATTAAAAACTCTGCATTTTAGCCTATACTGTCTGCCACAAAACGAACTTTTAGCGGACACCTGACAACAACTTACAAGACTGCTAAGAAATCCTTCAACCCACACAAAAGAACTTTTAGTAAGCTATTTGCAAATAAAATACCATTAAAAAAAAATTGCCTGACATAACTGAAAATGCTTTTCTCCATGAGACAAAGAATTTTTACAGCTTTTAATCTTGACATAAGCAAATATATGTTATTTAATGCTATCAGCATCAACTGAAACATTAGGAAAATTCTCCTTTACTATCACTGCATCCTCCACACAGGTTGAAACAATAAGTTAAAGAATAATAAATTAAAAATGAAAGTTATTATTAAAAGAATAATACTGCCTTCCACCAGCAACCTGACATGTAGTCACTCCAGAACTGGAAAAAACCCAGCAAGATCAGAAATTGCAATTTAGGGCCTTGCTGTGATGAAAAAAGTTAGAGAAGTCTGTTTTCTACCTCCTCTTCTCCAGAGACAAAGGAGAAGCTGTTTCAGCAAGAAGAATACTTCAAAAGCAGTATTTCTTGGGGTAAAATCAGTGGATGATAGATAAATATTTATCAGAAAAAAAAAAAAACCAAAACATAAACCAAAATAAATCAACACAGCAGAGCGACTGTTCATAATTCCAGTCAGATCCACATACTGGGAAGGCCGAGGCAGAGCAGCAAGTGGGCAGGATGGAAAGCTGCAGATGACTGTGCACATGACAGAGAGCTGAGGGAGTGCTCCTGACAGCAGCACCACCAGCTATTCCCAGCTGAGGCTCAGCTGCATGGTCAGCAGACACCAGGCCCAGGCACTGAACCCTCCAGTGCCCCAGCCCAGCTCTTCCCATACTAAAACTCACAGCCAGAGGAGCAGCCAGTCAATATAAATAAAACCCTTAAACAGCAGCACAGACAATTAGATGAGTCACCTAGTCACTCTTCATGCAAGGCCAGGTGCACAGGTAGCACACGGCTCCTTTCTGTACAGTATGTAATAGCAGATGTCAAGGAAGAATTATCTCACAAAAAACACTGATCCTGCTCCACTAAATGCAGTGAAAGTAGACTGTTGCTTATTTGGATTATCAAAAATGGAGTTGCCAATCATTCAGCTTATAAGCATTTGGAGAAGAAAAAAACCCAAAGACACACAAAAGACAGATCAAAATTCAAACCAGTTTTCAATAACCTCCTGTTACAATAATTCTCCTATTTTTGGATTATTTATCCCACACTGGCTGTCGCTCTCTCACTTGTACCTGCACTCTCTATGTATACACTATAGCCATACATAAACTCAAATAAATGAGGACATGTGTCCAGGTGAAATGGGCAACCTTACACAGACATCTCCATAAGCAATTTTGTCTGCAAAGGAACAGATGGGTGAAATAGAAACATATCCTCCTATCCTATAGAGATCTAGACCCAGTTTCTGGGAAGACACACATTGCTCCCTACAGGTTCTATTTCACACTGTGATACTCTCCTATGTAAGGTTTCCTGCTACCTTTATAACTTGTTAAAGTAGACCACAATCCCCAGCAAGACAAAGGAGTGTATGCAACCTGATACCCAAAAAGGCCTGTAAAAAGTTATATATTGCTTACAACTGGATTCTGTTTAACAATTCTGTTTTTCCAACATATATGCAAGGCTTCACTTATCAAGATCAGAAGGCTGAAAGGGAAATATTAACAGCACAAGCATCTCATTCATGAACGCATTTAAAGGGAAGAGAGAAGCCCCTACTGCTAATACATAGAAACAACTGATTTCTAGAACAGTAAGCACCAGTCAAAGCACACCAAATGACACTCCAGCACCCAGGTAGCTTACAGACCAATAATAAAAAATTTAACCATAAAATAATTAACCATTCCATCAACTACCTACTGTCAACAATTCAAACAAACCAACCAACCACCTTATCTTCCTTATGTTGTAACATCTAGACAAACCTTTATTTTTGTTCCAGAGAGTAACTGGTACCAGTTTACCTCTAACCTTAATCACCCAGAGTTAGCCAGTGCCACTTGTCAGAAGCTTTTCATAAGGCTTAATAACCAGAACAACTCAAGAGGAGAAAATGAAGTCCAATGCTGAAGTAGGACAAGATGCCCTACACTTGCAGTAAGTAATCACCTCGAAACTACACTGAAAAGCACTTAGTCTGCTCAAACCCACACTTGCCAGTCTAATACTTTCAGTAAGTTTTGACTAAAGACTCGTTTAAACAAACACAAAATTACATCTAAGAGGAAGCAATTACAGCTACAAAAAGAGAGTATTTCAGCATCTCAGAAGAGATCAAAAAGTTCATTTTTGACATGCACAAACCTGAATGTTTGATTTTTGTATCAGTTACTTGAGCAAGATATTTCATGTCTTTGCCTCAAGGTTCAGCAAGTAAACAGATCTTGAAAGAAAATAATGAAAAGAGTAAAATGTAACATAATGAAAGCTGATTTATAACTTAAAAACAATCAGTGGAAAGACTGGTGTCAATTGCAACTGGTTTTGAATCGAGATCCTATCCTCTGCTTCATTTAGCTCTTCCTCTGTGATATCACAGCTGAGAAAAGAACACAAACTGAACTCACTATAAAAACTGACAAAAACGTCTATGAAGCTGGAAAAATACTGCATCAGGCTCTTTTAACAGCTGAAAAACCTTTCAAAGACCTTCCATTCTTTGGACAGTATTTCCACACCCACATCTGAAAAGATTTCTCAGGAGTACACATCAATGCAATGTGTATGGCCTTTGATGACACTAGTCATTGGAAATCACCAGGGATTTACAGCTCTTCTAGGAGAACTGTGTTCCAAATAACTGTTTAACATAAATTAGAAAATCTTGTGTATCTACATTTCACTGTGCATATGAAGACAAAACACTTTCTCATTCTCAATTATGCCCTTTTTATGGGCTTTTAAATTCCACTAAACTTGTGATCTAGAAAATTCTCTGCCACATGTTTACAAGTTTTGTTAATAGGTCTTAGACATTTCCCTGAGTTTTAATGGTCCATCTGAGCTATGACACTGACTGTAAACTAAGAGAGCTACCTTCAGAAGAATTAATAAAAAACCCCAACTTGCATCTTCTCCTCCAAATAACTGCAAACCATGACATGCATAATTGTCCTATACTCACACACCAGTCTCATATGCCTTAAATTGTTCAAAAGATAAGTAACTTCAAATTCTCCCCACTAATTTCACTCTGGAGAATCTCCCTGCCTCTCCTACAGGCTTGACAATACATTTAAACCCAAAACATACAAATAAGAAGCACCAAGAATAATCTAAATACAGACATTCCCATTCCCTCCACTTCACCAAGAGCCCCCTGACAAACTGAATGTAGTTCCATCAGACTTTTGCAGACTTTTTGCTATGCCCCCATCCTATTCCTGAGCACTGTCTACGAGGCACCATAATGTTCACAGCAGTGCTCACCGACAGCTTCCCCTGCACATTCTCCACAAGGCAAACAGGTTATATTATCAAGAATCCTGATAGAACATTATCCAATTTTTTTTCAGCAGGTCAGTAGCTGCCTAGCTGCACTTCTATCCATAGGAACACTAGTCATGTTCTTTCTTCCCTATCCAGCCACAATTCCTCGTTAAGTTTGTAGGAAATGTATGTCTGAGACTCCAACTCTCATCATAAAATGTCGCTCATTTCTGGACGAGAGGTACTGTTGGGTGAGGACAGAAAGCCTGAACACTTAGAGAATTCCACCCTTAAGAAACTGGTCTAAGTATAAAATCCATTCTGCACTGTGGTTAAGGCCAGAGAGGCCTCTTTTGCCCTGACCCTACTGGCAAGCAGCTGAAGTCTTGAAGGCCTCAACTGGATCCGTAACATGGCATAACTGCCAACAAATGGAGCAAACTGCTAGCAAAGCCATCACAGCAACAAACTTAAAACCCACACTGTAACACTGTCACTTCTTACTCCAAGATCACAGCCACATTCCCCTACAAACCCCATGATAACCTGCTAAATTTACACATTTGATTGACTCCTCACCTTCGCAAGCAATTTGAAAAACCATTTCTCAACTACATCCGATACATACTATACTTACAAAGTTTTGGCTAATTTCAACTGTAAACATCCTTGCAGACAACTTGTATTCTCAAAATAGGAGTATCTCTTAGGTCAATTCTCATCCAGCTCTGCAGACCAGGTACACACAAGAGTAACAACAATGCCTTTGGCTAGTCTTTTCCAGCATAAATGAGTCAAAATGTGTTAACCCCTTCCCACCAAACAGCACCTTTAATCTCCAAGTCAACTCAGCAACAGCAGAAATACAGATTTGCACTATACTGAACCACAAATTGCCCACTGTGTTAAAGGACACCTCACTGAACTTTCCTATTTAGACTGAGTCTCCAGCCAGGTGCATCCTGGGACTTGCTCTTTCCCAAAGACATTTCAAGGTGTGATTAATTTCTTATTCAGTCAAATAGCACACACACATTTCCTTTATGAGCCCTGACTCACAAATTCTTAACTCCTAAGGGTAAAAACAGCCTTTGGGTGCAAAATGATGAATGGAACTAAAAAATATTCCAATCCACAGATCATCTAGTTTTCCTGACTAACGAGCAAGACCCCTTGTATTTCTTCCACCTCCCAAAACAGCCTTGCACAGAAGGTTCAGGAGTACACCCCTCCATACACCTTGGGTTCCAACACAGATCACTGAAGACTATCCTTAGTCACTTCCCCTCTGCTGCCAGACAATTAACAGCTTCTGGCAATAAGGTAAGAAAAAAGATGAAATATAATATACATCCCATAACACTGAATCCCATTGTAGTGACTGATACTGCTTCCCACACTACCAAAGATGGACTTATACAAACTTGGGTTTTGCTTTTCTATGCCTCTGAAAGTTCCCATTTTAAAACTTCAGTGACAGTCACTCCATTCAGCAGCTGCCTGCTAACCACACAGGTAAGAGCAGAGCAGTTTGTCAAGAGACTTGGGAAGCAAAGGCTGACTTTTGGAAGTTTTGCAGTCCTGTTTTTCCAAACACAAATATGAATTGGGAAACATGCAAGCCAAGGTTTGGTGACAGAAGGTAGGGAGATTTAAAAAAAAAAACCAAACAAACACCCAAAAAACTGATCAAAAAGCAGAAGCTGCTGTAAAGAACTGTAACTAGAACAGCAAGATATTCCATTCTTTGTAGAAGCAAGGAAACCTTACTTATATGTATTTGTGCTTATGGATTTACTTTTCATCCTTACCAAGTGGTGAAAATAAAGACAAAAATTCATTTTAAATAAAACCATTAACAGATTTTAACACTTAATTCTTTCAATAAACTAAGAACAGGTGTTTTTTATGCAGGCAAATTTTCCTTCTCTGGGATTTTATACATATTTAACACAGTCAGACAGATTAAGTACAGGATTAACTACAGTAGGAAAAAAAAAACCACCACAATAAAACTCCAAAATACTTTTAGAGAACCACCTAAATGTGCTTCTTGCAGAAAAAATAAAGCAGCAGAATCTAATATCCTAATGAAATACATAATCAGTTCTCACATATTTGCTAAATTTTAATTAAATTTATCCAACTATTTACTAAAGAGTTCTCTCTGCTTAGCTTTTTCTTTTAAATCATTATTATTTAATGCTTACTTTAGAAGGCTAATATAACTAATCAGATCACTTTAATATATCTTTTCTTAGGGACAGACTACTTTAAAAACATTAAAGCACTAGAGGGCTAGAGAGCTAGTTATCTTCAATAATCAGTTTAGAAACCTCACTAATTGTTTTCACAACTGGCCATCTCTAAGCACCCGTGGAAGAACTGCTTGGCTTTCAACAGCAAGTTTAAACTTTTAAAAGTGCAGTTAGGGAGCAAAGGCACCAAATGCAAGTCATTCTGAACAGAAGGGAGTAATTCACAACAGCCACCAGGCAGTAGCTAGGTAGCTAAGAAATACAACTGAAAAACTTTTAACATTTTATAGGGAGTGTTTAACTTGTTTACCAGCCTCCTGAACAATCTTTTAGTATCTTTGTTGCACTTTCCTTGATACACATGAACAGGTATCCCCAGGCATACTGTTCCATTTCACCAGAAAGCTCTTCATGGTATTCCAGTTGCAGAAATAACTGATTTTTTTCCCACCCAACTTACATCAACAGGGACATAAAGTCTAATGCTTTAATCCAAACTCACAGCAAACACTTCAAATGGTTTAACAGAAGAACGAAGAAAACACACAGGATTTTCTGTTGTTGTTGTTATTAGTGCAACTTGTAACAGTAAAACCTTAGGTCTATCAGCTTCTATAGAATAGTTTCCCCAAAATGCAAAACAATGACCACTTCAGCAAGGAATGACAGATCTAGAAAACAATGACTCCTCTCTCCACTTACAGTAATCAAAATCCAGATATAACCAGCACTTTTTGCCTATTATAACCCTCTGGAGAAGCATCAACCAATATAAGTTACAAGAAATTCATTTAAAGCTACCCAAAAAGAATCTCTACATGAAAATTCTTAAGACTCAGCCATGATCTCACACCTACCTTACATGTGCATTGTCTGAAAAAGAAAAACATCACAGGAATATTAAGACTCCAGAATAGTCACTGAAATAACACTTGTTTTCATTCACTACTCTATCTTCCAAATGCTTCTTCTAGACTTATTTACAACCTGGATGGAGACCTCCTAACTTTTCTTCCTGTACGTCTACATAAAAATAAAAGTTCACCTACTTTTCACTTAAGACAGCACACACACTTTCTTATTTGAGAACATGGGCCAAACAAAAACAAACAGAACATCCTGCTGTTCAATAGTGTAGAAGAATGACTACACAGAAACAGAACAGAGGAAGACCATTAAAACTTGGATAATTAATTTTTTTTCTGAAACATCTCTTAAAATTATACCAGCAAGTTTAACACTAGGACAACAGGGGTGGTCTTTCACCAACAGTTACAGTAGGAGCAAATCTGGATACTCTGCATTCCACTGAACATCCAACTGAAATCTAGCAAAGCTTGTTAGCTTTATATGCTCCCAGTGACTGGCATTTTAAGGATGTACTTTCTTGTGCTATTTTATGCCAGTTGTGTTTATTTCCCTACACTTACAGATTCTCATCTAGCAGACTATTTTTGATTTTTATTTTTTTTTTTATAAAAGTGAATTCCTTATTACTTTTTCTCATTATAAAAATAACTGGAATTCACTAAGCAAAATATTTGTTGCAAAATATTTGTTGCATTTTATTCTTTGTTGAGTACTACTTAAAATACATTATCAATATTAGCAGCATTAAGGCTCCCAAGTGCTGACAAGTCAACTGCCAAAACCCCACTTCACAACTACAGGTTAACAGGTCCTTGTAACAAGTCTGTATTTTTAAATTATTTACAGAAATTTATCATCACCAAACACTGAGGAATTTTAAAATCTGCATGAGAAACTGGCAACTAAATTTAATGAAGCATTTAGGTAATCAGGGCAGAATATCTACTTTTATTATTATACAACTCAGTAGTTTAAAAAAAATCAAAATGAACAAAAAAAAAATGAAGTTACAGAAAGACTGCCTTCCTTCTATTTCATCAGGCATAACACCCCTACCCTTATGAGAAATTACCTTACGCTAAAAGAAACAACAAAGCTTCCAATGATGATCGCTCAAATTAGATCAAACAAACTAAGCTGACCATAAAATCTGATTTTTTTTATAAACAACGACAAATAACACCACGCTACATTTACAGAAAGAAGGATGGCTTTTAACGCACGCAATGCACCACGAGCGCTGCACCCTCAATTAGCGGCAGCCCCGGAGCGCCCTGGCCCGGGGGGGGCTGTGCGAGGCCGCGAGGCTCGGCCCGGGCCCGAGGCGGGCTCTGGGCTCTGCCCCTCGCCGCCCGCTGCCCGAGGCTCCGCCGCCCCGAACAGGTGCATCGCCGACGCCCCCTAATGACACCGCACCGCAGCCGTTCCCTTTCCCTCAACTCCATATAAACAAGATCACCACAAACCACAGATTAAAAAGGGGAGAAAAAGGAATCGAGCGCTTAAGTAGATTAAGGGATCAGCGACTCGTTTTCTGATTATTTGTGCAATCAGGAGCTGAGCGCGGGCCCTGAAAGTCTACTTTTTTTCCCTATCGTTCGTTCTTTCGCCGCGGAAAAAAACTCGGGGAAATAACCCCTCAGAGCACACGCAGGCACATTCGCGGGGTGCCGGGCACTGCGGGCCGGGAAGGAGAGAGCGCGCAGCCCACCGCCGTGCCCGCTCTCCCTCAGGAGAGGCCTCCTACCACCCCCAAGGTAGGGGGGTGGGCACCGCCGGCCCTCCTCGCCCTCCCTTTACCTGCCGGGCAGCGGGAGGGGACCATCACCGCCCCCGCGGACAGGCAGCAGCGCTAGGAACCGGGGCGGGAGCAGCCTCCCCAAAAGCCCGCGGGGCCCGGCCCCTGTGGAAGATGTGGGGGTGAAATGTGGTGGCACCTACCTACGCCGTATTTCTCCTCCTCGGTCGGACTCCACATGCTGCTGCGGCGGCAGCCGGCCACGGCCGCGGATCCCTTGGGCAAAGCGAGGCAGGCGGGCAAGCGCCGCGCATGAAGCGGGGGCGGCCGCTCCTTCTCCCCCCTCAGCGGGGGCGCCGCTCCGCGGCCGCAGCCCCGGCAGCCCCCGCCTCACGCTCCGCTCAGGGGCCCTTCGCGGCTGCTGGGAGGGGAGGGGGGGCGGGGGGGAGATCGCCCCCCGCCCGCCCGCCCGCGCGCCCGCCCGCGCGCAGCAACAGCCGCCGCTCCCCTCAGCGCCCGGCGGGCTCCGGTCGTCGGCCCAGAGCCTCTCTCTCTCTCTCTCCTAGCGTGGCCCCGCCGCGTCAGCGGGCTCCGAGGCGGCCCCGTGGAGCAAGGCGACCCCCCACCCGCCGCCACCTCCTCCTCCTCCTCGTTCTCTTCGCCGCCACCGCCGCTCCTGTCGTCGTCGCCACCGCCGAAGGACTCCGGCTGCCGCGCCCCCCCGCCCCAACCTCCTCCTCCTCCTCCTCCTCCTCCCGCTGGAGCCCGGCGCGCGTGCGCAGCTCGCAGCACCTTCTCCCCCCCCCCCGCCCCTTTCCGCCCCGCGCGGCCGCACGAGGCACGCGCGCGCGCGAGGTGCGGGGGCGCGTGGACAGGGTGGCGGTCGCGGCCCGGCCCCGCAGCCGCGGTGACACCGGGACACAGGTCACACTCACACGTTCACACTCACACATTCACACGCACCCCTGCCGCCGCCCGCCGGGCTGCTGGCGGGCCGGCGCGGCTTCGGGGGGAGGCCGGCCCTGCGGCGCAATGCAGCGCGGAGCGGAGCGGCTCTGGCGCGGTACCCGGCCGTCTCGGTAAACACCGAGCCAGGGACGCAGCACACGACCGCATCGCAGCTGCTGCTGCTCACATCGGCTTTTCCCACCGGATCCCTCGGCCCCCGGGGCCCCGCAGAACACGCACTCAGCCTCCTGCGGGGCAGACGGCTTCTTTTCGTAAAGTGAAAAAATGAAAAAAATGCTTTTAAACAAGACAGAGAAAGTTAATCCCGTCCCAAAGAGTGCGGAAGGGGACGCACCCCCCTCTAACCCCAGCCTGCAGCAGGGAACAGCGGCTGCTTCGTACAGCACACGTGCAAACCATCAGAACACAGCACTGGGGCAGGAGTGCGTTTAAAAACACGACGAAAATCCAAACTCAGGCCAGGTGAAGGGAAAAAAACCTCCTGCTCCATTTTCCCTTGTGACAAGCTCGCCCGTGGTTGTGAGTTCCGTCCACAGCCGCTGCTGCGCGCACAGGTGATGCTCCTGCTGGGCGCACTGTTGTCCAAATGGGACATTAAGATTCATTAATATCCTACTGCTTTTTTGGAAATTGCATCAAATTATTTCAAACAGTGGAAATTACAGTAAAGATACTTAAACTGTTTAACGAGTTAGTCATAAAATCCAGTTATTTCTACACTTCTTTTTTCCCCACTTAAGTGTACAGTGGCAGCATTTAAGGTTGGAATTCGAGTAGAAAGGAGTCAGGAAATGCTATCCACCACCTATACTTAGCAAGATACAATTTCTCTAATATTGGGATTCTTTTAAATTAATTTCTAAAGCTTCTAAGAATCTGGCAAAATTTGTACAGGTTGTGCAATGAATAGTTATCCAAAATTTGAAATACATTTTAGATTTCATCTTTGAGTTCATCTTTACTTTCTACTCTTCCCCTAAAACCTAAATTTTAATTCCTCCCAGCAAATTAAAAGCTGCAACATGTAATTCAAAACTTATTCTCTAGCTGAAGTTTTGATCACTGCAAATAATTCTGCCAGACTAGTGACTTTTCTCCAGTCAGAGCTTTCCCCAAAGTTTAGAAAGAAACCAGCACTTTTTACACAGCAATTTCAGAAACCTTTGTCAATAATCTAATTCATGTAAAAGCTTTAGAATTACACCGAACTTTTTATTAATACAACTTCATCTGTTCCCAGCACTTTTTATAGCATTTCTGTTCTATCATTATATAATAACACAGAATAAAAGTCATCAACTTGCACTACAGAACTTAGGTTGCTGTGGAAACCACCATTATTTATTATTTTAACACGTGCAACTTGTGTTGCACCACTGAACAGGACAGTTTTCTGTCTGGGTTTCTGTTTGTTTTTGGGCTGTTGGTTTTTGCTTTCCTGTTTAGAGGGCAAACAGAAAGCAGCCAATAAGTAAGCACATGTGTAGATTACTGATTTAGAATAAAAAAAATTAAATCACACCTTAACTCCTATTCACAGTTATTCTTATATATTTACAATAGCTTCATTATTTTCCTTCCTGAGCCACTCCGACAGCATGCAGAAATAGCTTTTTGAAGGGACAAAACCTGACAAAGTAATTGAGTTGCATCTGTTGGAGATGGGCTGCTGCTGGGTTTGAGAAACTGGGGTTTTATTGATATATATCTCAATAAATACCTCTTCATGTCTTAATGGTACTTTGAGAGCAGAAAAGCTCTGTAGTGCCAAGAATTGGTTAATTCTTCCAGCTCTGCCCATCTTTGTTCTACAGCCTCACACTTCATGGATTCTCTGACTGCCAAGTTGACCACCAGTGAGACAGATGCTTCTCCTGCCTAAGAAAAAGCACAGCTGAATTTTCTTCAAAATACAACCTTGTCTGAGTGGACTCTTCCCCTTAAAGAAAATATGGAATGAAGGTGAATTTGGAAAGACAAGGTAAGCCCTGAGGAGGACACCAAAAGCAGTTGGCAGAATGGGACCTGCAAAGAACTAGTAGCATACGAGAAGTATTTTCTTTCAAGGTAACTATGACATTTGTATTTGCTGATCATGGACAGAAAAATGGTAACATTAACAAGCACAGTCATACTGATAATTGATTACTTTTATTTTAAATCCAGTACACCTTGTTACATATTCATTCCTAGCACCTTTCTGCACCCCTGCTGGTGATACCTATCAGAGAGAGTTGGTAGAGGGGTATATGACCAACTTCAGAAAAACAAACCAAACCAAATCAGTGTGTTTTACTGGAGAGTCAGGGGAATGCACGTTTGCATAACAAAGTTACCAAATCTATTTACACCTGTTTCCCTGATCCATGCATCCACCAGTTTAATGAGTCTCCTCTCACCTCTACATAAATACTGACTGCTTTAGTCAACATTCTGAGCTTCAGTGTAGCATAGAACAAACAGCTCATCGGTAAAGGAGGTAGAGGCACTGTCTCCCAGGCAGCAAGCAGGGACTCAGGATCACCCACGTGCTAGAGACAGACCAAAGCCAACAGCCAGGGCTGCACAGGGCTGCAAAACAACTCTGCCTTTTGTCTTTTTTTTTTTCTCTCCGAAGGGAGCTCACTCCCACCAACCTCAATATTCACACTACTCTGTAAAGCATGGCAGAAACACAGCAGTATTGTGCAAGCAAAAGTTCTGAGGGTTATATGCCCAAGGGTTTGTGATGGTTTGTTTTTGGTTTGGGTTTGATTGTTTTGAGGTTTTTTTTCCTGGAGCTGTTTCTATTTTTGCATATGGTAAAGATTGCACATTTATAACTCACCACCACAGAACTGGAATGGGTATTAATGTTCAACACAGTATTAACATACATTAGACAATTAATCTTACATCATACTACATTGCCATGCTACAGATGGGATCTGAAAGACAGATAGGGAATGGAGATTTGACACAGTTTCTTTCTCTTAAATAGATCAAGGGAACTGCACCATCCTTTCAAATGCTCTGCAAGGGACAATGGAAGGTCAGGGTGCAGAAAGCAGTGAGACTCTTATACCTCCCTGAAAGCAAATTCCTTTCAGTTATCTCATCCTTACAGTATCATGGAACATACCATCCTCTTGCCCTCTCTTTCAGGTAAGATCATCCCCATACTTTACCCTTTCTCAGGTCTGTAGATGCTGGTAGTTCTACTTCCATTGTTACTTCAAACTTCTGTTTTAGAAATGTAGCCCAGAACCCCTGCTATCAGAAGAAAAAAAATAAAAAAATCAGGGAAGAATTTTAGCTCCCTCTGACAGTCAATTTATTTAAGTGACCTCCTTTTCTATACATGAGGTTCCAACTTGGTATGTTTGTTTCCTTAATGTTCATGTTATATCCCTGTTGTTAAGATGGTTTAAACCATTAAACAACTTGACTTCCTCATTAAATTATAAATTACCTTGCACAAAGAAACAAAAGGATTCAAAGCAAATACACTCTATCAACATCTCCCACAACCTCACAGGCACTTTTGAAGCACCAAGTGTTTCTCCTCTGTGCCTCAAAACAGATTCACATGTCTCGAGAAATGAGTTTTTGATGAAGTAACATTCTGAAACTTTTAAGCAGGAGGTCTCAGCTTTTGACATTCTTTGTCCTATTGCCAAGGCCATCTAATGGATTCTTTCCTTATAGAGACAGAAGCAAACCATCACATTGGGAATATAAACACAGTATATTACACCAGTTTTTCTGTCTATTCCTTATTGAGTGCCTGAAGCAGGAGTGCACAATTGGAAGCAACCAACACACATAGCACCTGAGATATAGGAAACACAACTTTCTGGTAATCCTGAACAGAAAAGACCAGGACGTGCATAAAGACAAATATGGATCAATGTTGTTATGCCAACACATCACAGTTTGTAAGTTTACATGTTGCCTCCCTAGAAGGTATCTGGATTAAGTCAGGGTAATAACAGTATTTTTTTTTTTAAGCACAAAAATAGAGAATGGACTGGCTAATGTTTTAATACCAATAGCATGCATCAAGTACAATTACTGGCAATTCACAATGCAGGTGGTAATTATTTAGTCAGCTGGACCTTTATTTAAAATAGATCACTGATTATGCTGAACAAATGTTTTCTTGATACTAAAGAAACAGAGTATTTTGTTCTTCAATTAGTAAAAAAAGGAAAAGATTCATATGAATCTTCATGTTTCATAATTAGTTAGGAAATTTGAGAAAAATACTATTGAATCCTCATTCTCACATCACTTCAGATTACCTGTTAAAAGAGTGAGAAATCTTAGAGCATTAATTGGCACTGTTGTGACAAACTGATACATTTTCCTATTAATTTCTTTTAATGTTCAGGGTATAAGAAACCCTGCAAAAGTAGTAATTAGCTCCTGTCTTATTTCCTGAAATGAGAGTTCAGAAACATTTGTGAAATCTTCTTGTGAGCATTCTTTTTTTTGTTTTTTTTTTAATTTATGAACTTACTTATTTCATATTAGATATTTATTTATTGCCTTGAAAGTGATCTCTGTGATGGTAAAAGATTATACTATTGAGAAAAAAAAAATCACAGAGCTGGTTTCATCACTCATGGAAATTCAACAGGGTTGCCATTCCAGATTTCAGCTGATGCTTATTCAATCCCTAGTCAAATCTTTACAAATGAATGTGGAGCTTTGTTGCTTTGGTTTTGCTTTTGGTTGCTTTTGTTTGTTTTGGTGGGGTTTTAAGTGTTCTCTCTAATGTTACTGTTTTGTTTCAGGGACAACTGAATGTTTTGTCGTAGAGAAAAATCTATCACACATCCAGGGAGCAGTGGCTGAGGACTGAACCGTCCGATGTTCAGTGTTGGCCTGTGAAAGGAGCATGGGAGCAGATGCACTCCATTCTGAATTGGCTAAAAGGTCAAAGCAGGAATCCTTTCTTATTAGTGTGCTGCCACCTACTTCACCGCCTCTGTGTTCCAGCTGCTAGTCGCAGCAGCCCCACTCCCGGCTGCGATGCCCGTGGCCGGCTCGGGGCAGATCCGCGGGCGCTGCACGGACAGGTCCCCGCGCAGAGGCAGCTCCGGACCGGCCGCTGTCCGTGGTGCTACCGCCCGGGAACGACGCCGTTCGCCGGCACGAAGGCGGGGCTGCTCTCCGGGCTATTACCGGTCACCTGCTGTAGTCAAGATTTCAAAATCTTCCACTGGCACACATCATTTGATGCCAACCTCCCTCACCACAGGACACCAAACCCTGCTGTTGCCATTCCTCAGCAATTTTATGAAAGGAGCACTAGCTGGACGTGTTGGCCAACCCATGAACTCAAGGGCCAGTTCTGGATCTGGCCAGTACCTTTTGACCTGTGCAGGGAATACGTTTTCTTGTGAAAATAAAACCAGCACTAACATAAACAGTCATAAAAACTGGACTTCAGAAATGCTGAGATGGATATTTTTCATTCCATTTTTTTCTTACAGGAATGCTAATGCGTACAGTTTAGCTGTGGGCAAACTATTCCAGTTCAGCCACTAAGAATTATTATGGGAATACATAATCATGGCAAGGTGCTCTATACCAAAGAAACATTGTTTAACAATTCCTGCTATTGTACTGTCCATATTAACTACAAATTTTTATTTTAAAAGATAAACATCCTATGCATTTAACCTTAAAATTGTCTTCATTATTATTACCTAGGTAAATTCAATATTGTATATATGTATATTCAAAATAAATTATGACATTTGATAGTATATACAATTAAAATGCAATTAGTTCAAGAGATGGCCAAATCAAATTTCTAACTGCTAGTGTCATATTCCCAGAGTGAGGTTCTCCCCTTAACATGTAGACAATACTTAAATCTTTCTACAAGCTTCATATTCCAATATTAATTTGAAATATAATCCCTGTGAAAGACATTGCAATATTCTTATGCTTAAGAGATATCTTCTACTTGTGTTCTCAGCACACCAAAAAAACATTTCACTCTTCTATAGAGCGAACTTGTGAAACTTTGTCTCATGGATTCCTAAATCACAGCTACATGCAAAGACAAGCTCATGTGTCACTCAGGTTAACTGGAAAAAATTAAATCACCAGAAATTTATTTTAAGAGCTTTGACATATGTAATGAAATGAAGATTTTCTTGAGCAGAATAAAAGAAAGTAGAATATTTTTGTCACCTGACACAGTAGAACAGTTAGTCAAGTATAACAATTATGCAGATTGGCATGTCTTTGAGTAAATAGGATGAAGTTACTGTAAAACCATCCAAATACTTATATGTAGCTCTAAACGTGAATCAGCTCAAAGTGACCAGCAGCTGATTCATCTAAATAACAAAAGCATGAACACCTCATCAGCTATCACCACAAGGAAGTAATCAATAATTACACAAATACACTCTTCTGCCATCATGTAGTACAGCCAAAGTGGCAAAGTGCTCTCAACATATTCAGCTATCTTCTACTCAGAAGCAGAGAAATACAGTTAGATGACACACATCATCTCAAGGGTGTTGAATATTCACTTTTCTTAATGGTGTTCTTGACACTTCAGCAACACAGTAAGTACATTTCTGATAGTTGTTCACCAAGAGAATAGGCATTGAAGTATTTCCCCCTCCACCCCCCAGCTCAGTGAACAACTTTCCTATAAGCTCAAGCAGTAAAGACAGCCTAGAGGTCTCAAGGTGCTGTCTCACTGTTCATTTATGATTCATAAATTATCTACCATCAGATGGACTACCATAAGGTTTGGGTTTGGCTATGGCCCCTGCAACCTTCCTTCACAGTGTAAAAAACTTTACATATTTTTTAGTAGTACTAAACCCAGCAACCAATATAAAAAATATAACATGCCTGTCAAGAGAACTGCAAATATACACTGCAAACAGATTGCTCAACTAATTGAACCCATTAGGATTATAAGGATAAAATTCAGGTAATTTTTAATAATTCCTTTTTGCTCCTTATAGGTAATAGAGAAGGATCTCCTGGAATTTATACTCAGCATACAGTGCAACAGATGTTTTACTGTTTAGAAGAGAGTAAGTTTTGATGCAATTATTACATTTTCCTGTTAATATGACATCCTTGGGTTTGGTGTCTGATACATCCCCCATTCCCTACTGCAGTTCAAAATACTGTTTTGTTCTCAAAATGCTTTACTGTATTAGCTGGAGTTGAACTGTGACAGCTGTTCCTTGTCACCCTCTAGACAGGATGCATTCAGCAGAGATTTAAGATTCCAAGCTGCTGTCTGGAGGAGCTAATGGCAGGATTTCTGGAGGACAGGTAATCTGCCACTAATACTAATTCTACTGCAACCTGGTAAAATCTGTTGTTCACCTGCTAAAATAAACTTACTATTCCTTACCAGTTAGTATGGAATTCATGTTAATTGTTGCAGTTTGCAAACTGCTCGTTCTGTCACAAATAATGAAGTCAGTGTCTTTTATTAGGTCAACTTTGAGGGGAGAAGCAGACACATATTTGGGCACACAAGCCACTGAAGAAATTATGTTATTAAAATTACTACCAGTGCATATAAAATGCCAAGGACTGGAATTTATTACAAAAAATCCAATATTTTATAGTTGTAATGATTAAATACAGCTTATCCCTAAAGGATAAAACATAGCAAGGATAAAACTAGCAAGCATGATACTGGAATGGGACAGGACAAATCTTGCAATTGAAAACAGACCACACAAATAAGCCTCAGTAAAAGCTCTTAGTAAAAACTTGGGAATACTTTATGAGCATCACCCATCTTCCAGCAAGATTAATGTGAGTACAAAGAAAGGCTATGAGAACAATCAGGGACATGGAAGATTGATCACATGAGAAGGGATGAAGAGGAGGAACTCTGCTTGCCTAGCTGAGAAAAACAAAATAAGACATAGTTGTTATTAAATCATTGCCATTTCAGTGTTCATTAGAAAGACCTTGTTATACAGTAAAAAGGGTTAGATTGTTATACTGTAACAATATCAATAATATAACAAGAATAT
>JAOEGS010009408.1:0-18114 GCA_025447755.1 Corythornis vintsioides
TCCCATCCCTCCAGCCTTTCCACAGCACCACTCAGCTTGGTGTCACCTGTGAACTTGCTGATGGTGCCTCCATCCCATTGTCAATATCATTAATGAAGATATTAAACAATAAATGCACTGTTCACAGTTGAACAACAACTGCAAACACAGAAATTTATTCAGGTCGTGTACATCAGCCTATTTCCTCATTACTTGCTAAGTGACATTCTATATTAAATAACACCAATTTTATTTTTTTTTTTACTTTTACAGAGCAACCTAGTTACATACATAATTTTAAAAGCTGAATGCAAAGCAACTCCAACAGAGCATGGTACTCTTAACAGGATTGTAATAGTGAATGACTGCCTACTTTACCCCAGATTACAAAGGTGGAAGAGGACAAACATGTACACATAGGGTAATCAAAACTTAGAACACATGAAGTCTGTACCTTGACATACAGCACAAGGATTTTTGAGGAATCCTTATTCTTCAACTTACCTTTCCAGAGAGTTGCCAGAAAATGTTACCACACCATTTTCTGTACTTATACATACATATGTAGGCCAGTGCAGTATTTTAAGAAAATACCTATAAATACTTGGCATTGGTTAAACCAGAATCTGGACCTTGGTCCATATTAACAACGATGTCACACGAGCAGCAAATTCATCTTATCAATATACTGCCAATGGATATGGAAGGGGCCAGGGGGAAACAGACATGAAACCTCAAAAAACACATACAAAATATCCTTGTTGAAGAAATCAAGCTGCAACTGAAAACAGCAGCTCTATCAGCACTGTTCTGCTACTTTTCAATTACTAACCAGCCTGCCTGTACTGCAGAGTTTTAACTATAGCTCACAATGATAAATTCAAGTATGACCTCCAAGGGAAAAGCCATCTATTTTAAGCCAAGACACAAAACCAGCACGAGGCATGCAAACCTAACACATGTTGTTGTGTTACTGTTTTTTTTAATGCCATCAGTTGATTTGTTTGAGCAGTATATTTAATGTATATGTAAAATCAGAATATTAAGAAAGAAAATACTCAAAATGCCATCATCCTCACAATTCAACTGTTTTCCTAAACTCAGCAAAATGAGATGAGCTGCATGCTTTGCTATATTGATCAAATGATTTATGTTACTGACATTGAAAAGAGTATCTATTGATTAGTTGAAAGCAGAATCATGTACATGTATTCATGTTGGAGGCATATATAATTAGAAAAAATTCTGTCATTACCAAACAATCAAATACTCAGCAATTCATTGTCATTTTGCTATCATGGATATTACCACTTCTTGGCCATTTTGGAAGCTAACTTGGAAGCTATTTTATAAGGACTTAGAAGCTTTCTTCACCTTTGGAAAATACTTGCCTTGCACTTGTACCAGATACTCTGTTCCTCAAAGAACACTGGCAATCCACCACCACAAAACCTAGTGTTTCAAACCCCACTAAGGGGTTGGAGGTTTTTTTTCTGTTTGGTTGGTTTAATCCCCTTCACATATCAACCAGTGACTTTGGCTCACCTGCTCTTCCAGCAGCTCCTGCCATAACAGCTGAATTTCCTGCAGCTTGACCCGTCGCTCTTCAGTCCAGTGACAAACTGCTGTCCAGCGTTCACCAAGCCTCTACACAAGCAGCAAACACTCATGAACATTTACAAGCCTCCAATGAAACTCAAAAACCAGATACTGAAAAGCATCATTTCTCTTCATACACTACAGCTACCTCCTTGCCAGTAACTGCCATTGCTGTATTGCACAAAGCTGGAAGTTAAAGCTTTCAATAGCATGCACCTACGCCCTTATCTCTGCTCTCACTAAAGTCAGGGAGCAATGGGATTTGCTTCAAAAGGAAAGAACAAGGATGCATTAATTCAGTTTCAATAAATGCTTATGTCTCACATTTCCTCTACTTCAGGTTACAGTCTAACTTCTGATAAAAATGGGAAAAAACATTTCCTAGAGTATGCTCACATCTTTACATTTCCTCTCCCTGTCAGATTTTAAGTTAGTAATGAAAATTATTTACATGAAATAAGAGTTCTACTGTGCAACTGCCCATTCTAATGAAACTGCTAAAAGGATGCACCAGAGAAGTGCCTAAGTCACTGGGAATGTGAACAGCTTAACTCATCAGGAATTGATCTTGAAAGTCACCAAAATAGTTTTTCAGGTTTCAACCTGAGCAAATTGAACAACTCTTTATGTTAATATCACTCCTTGAAGTGTATTACTTTAAATTACTTTCTAGGATAATTACCTTTAAACACAAAAACGCTGATTAACAATTACATGTAAAGATTTTCAGTGCCTGCTACTTCAGAAAAAGAAGAAACACTATAACATAAAGGCAACACACACACAAAAAAAAACCCAAGCCATAGATAAAACCAAAACCAAAGCCCAGAGCTCTAACATTTTACCTGTAATTGTTCCTCCAAAATAGCTGTTGCACTTTCCCCACTGCTTTCATCAACAATCACCACCATGTGTGTTAGGGAGTTGACCTTCACCTGTTCTGTCTCTAGGTCACTCTGAAGACTCTAGAAGAACAAATCAGAGGTTACCAATTTTGAATACACTTCAGTCACTGTGGCCAAAATAGCAGACTAACAACACAAGAGCTGTGACCAAGTACTTCAGATTCAACAATTAAGCACAGATTTGCCCTTGGGAATCACTGCACAGTTTAAATGAATGTAAGCAAAATCCTGCTGAAGAGAACTCAAAACCCTGCTGTTCAAATGCTGAAAACCATGGATTGCTTTAAGCTGTAAGCATCATATTTGAGTAGGAGAATCATGACAACTGCACTGACTTTCTATACATCTACTGTTAGATGTAGGAGAGCTTAAGTGTTTCTACCAAAAGCTAATACAATTAGTAAGCAGGTAACACAGGGCATGCCAAATAGGGAAAAATCACTAAGAATATTCATCTTTTAATAGCTGACAATATAATTCTCATAAGTATCAACAGTGCTGTGAACTGATCATGATTTTCAAAGACAATAGTTGTAAACTGCTAAAAGCATACAGTTCCAGGTGATATTATCTGTATATTTAAATATTCACACAACCTCTAAAAGAATAGATTCCATGGTTAAAGCCTACCTCTGAAATATCTCTGCAAGATCAATATGCCTTTATAGTACTGTAAATATCACTTTTCTTCCCAGAATATGCTCAGCTACTGTGAAAAACATGCCTCAAACTCCCCCAGAGTTAGAAAACAGAGGAAAGAATGCAAATGTGGGACGTGAAATTACACAGACTAAAAATACTCTGCAGTTCTTGCCCTGTGAGGTATGTCCCATGCTTGGGGAAAAAAAAAGTCAAGCCTCAGCACTGAGTACAAAAACCAAAGTTGCAACCATGGCAGGTATCAAAAGGCCATCTTTCTCCTTCAAAACACACTGCAGGCTCTAAAGGCTGGACTCTCCTCCAGAAACTTAACTGAGAGAAAAACCACTTCCAAAATGTAGTGCACACCAGGAAAGCAGTGTCAGTGCACCTGCTTGAGGATGCAATTCCTCTTAAGGAGGCACCAGATTCTGTGACTTGGGTGCCCCATCCTGGTAATTTTAACTCCCACTTGATTCTAATCTGCAAGTCTCAAGCACACTTTAGCAGTGCCTACAAGTCATTAAAGGCAAGTTTATCCACATGGCATTTTATACTGTGCCTCACACCTACTGTCTACCTAGAGAGGCTTCATTTCCTGCAGAAAAGTGAAGGGAACAATTTCCCCTGCAGGTTTTGCCTCCTGCATGAAGCAAAGACAACAATTTCTGCTATAGTCATCAGTGCTCATATGTTCAGTTAAAGCACTTCCAAAAACTTCCAATTCTTTTCTGCCTCTTCATCATCTTTTTCCAAACACAGCCCCTCAGCATAAAGCCATATAGGACTTCTGAGACAGGCAAGTTTCTCAGCTAAGGAACCCACCAAATACACAATCACTCCTCCCATATGCATTACATAAAAGACCAAAAGGTTTACTTTATGTTCTTCCAGCTGTTTTTGAAGGGACTCCAGATCTTCTGCTAAGAGCTGAGATTCCATCTTCTGAATGCGATCCTCTGTGACTGTCAGCCAGTCAGACAGCTGCTGCAACTGCTGCTTCTGCAGCTCCATCAGCATGTCATGCAGGCTGCAGGACAAAGCAAAGGCAGAGTCATTTCAGAAACAGTTTTCCCAAGGAAAGAGACTAAGAGGAAAAGAAGCTCATGGAGGAAAGAAGCAAGGCCATTCATAAACCACTTAAGTTATCATCAAATGACATTTTTACCATTAAGGAAGATAGTTAAGTATCCTTGTTTCTTTCTCAACAACAACAACAACAACACCAACAACAAAATGTTTCAGAATTATGCCATTTATATCAGGGGTTGCTTCTTGCGACAGGGATTAGCTGCTAAAAGAGGCTCTGCTGAGAGTTGCAACAAAATGCAGTTTCTCCCTTGATGTGTAGCTCTTAGCTTGATAACCCACGGGCAGGAAAAACTCTGAAGTGCTGGTTAGTTGTGTGAACTACAAAAAAAAAAAAAAAAGCCAGCTCCCCCAGGATGCAGCAAGCAGAGGTGCAGCCTGCAGCCCCTAGGGGAGCCTGTCAGCAGCACTCACCGGGACTGCCGGTCCATGCTGTCCACCCTGAGCTCCTCCCAGCGGGAGTTCAGCAGCAGCATTTGCTCCTGGATCTCAAATTCCTCTTCAGGTGACAGATTGCCCTGGGCCACCAGTTGGTTTCCAGCTTGCAGAACGCTGCCCACGCTGCTCTGGTGTGCAGTCAGTTCCATCATGAAAGCCTGGAAATGGTACAGTCAGCCACATCTCTATCTGGGAGCTCACACAGTCTATCAATTGTTTCATGTCCTACTCAACTGCTGGTTTTGAACTAGCATTGCAGAATGAGCTGGCACCATCTAACACACAAGCATGGCAAACGTGTTCCTCTCTGTGACAGAAGATTCTCCATGTGTTACCAAAATTCAGAAACCAGTAAAATAAGAGTTAACTGCAGGAAAAAAAAGCTGACCACCTCAAAGAAAAAGCAGTTTATAAGAACATAGCCTTTGAACAAATGCACCAAAAAATAAAACACATATGGCCAACATGGAAACTTATATATGGCCAACAGATCTGAAATGTATTGCAGAAAAGTAAATAGACCCCTGAGTTAATAACATTAAAATCTTATGTTTCCTATAAACCCAGAACATCTCTTCCTATGGTTCCTGGCTTTAAAACTGTAACACAAGTTAAAAAATCAAACAAACTATTCGAATTAACTTTAAATTCAATTGTATACAGTAAGCTGACACAGGAGAAAATAAAATATCTAACATGACCCTTGAAACTTTTAGCAACATAAGAACATTTGTTCAGACTTGGAACAGAACCAAAACAAAATATTTTGGAAACAACATGTTTCTGAAAAGCTATGCTAATCATGGCAGGGAGACCACAAAATTTAACTGTCATGATTATCCATTTCAGCATTGCCCCAATTTCAACAGCAAATGCCACAAGCCTCACCAGGCTTTTTAATAGTTGGCAGCAACGAAGCACAGATCAGCCTGGATCAGACTGTCTTTGTATTACAGCACCAGTGAGTGATCCACCAAAAGCTGATTTGAGAAAAACAAACAAACAAACACAATCAAAAACCCCACATTGAAGTTCCAAGCCTGATCCACTAAGTTCTAAACAGATCTATTTGACCTTCAAGACACCATTATTTGTCCAAGAAAAAAAAAACAAAAACAAAACCACCATCACATTCAAGAAGAAGTGCTTTTAATTTTGAAAAAGCAAGATAGAAGAAACAGAATGGCAGGTTTGAGATAAGTCTGGAAGTTCTGCATCTCATACACCCAGAAAACCAACAAACTGCTTTTTCAAGACAAGCTTACTTCATGGGTGGTAAATTGTTCTTTGACTTCCTCAACATCACCAGATATTTCCTCCTGTTCCCGAAATGCATCCTCAGCTGACAGCAACCATGTAAGAACTTCTTCCAGAGCAACCTGGTAGCTATCCAGGTCCATATCCACCTCTGTCACTGTGCTGGGAGTCTCTGCTCTACAACTGTCCTGCTCCTCTTCCAGTGCTACAGCCTAAGCAGCCAAAAGAAAAGGGGTATCTTAGAAGTGTACAAAGATGCCTTCCCGAATTATACTGAAAACAGAACACCATATATTCCTTTTAAGACTTCATATAATCTTAAAAGTACTAATTGGATACATTTTAATGATAAGGGCCACAGTCACTACTAATGAACTTTTAAAATAAGGAACCTGGATAGAAAAGAAAAAAACCTTTATTCTTGTTTATTTATCAGTGGATCTCACACCCAAATAAAAACCCATCACCACCACCGCAAGTTCTGCAGCAAAATCAGTTAAAGATTTCACCAAGACAAGTGAGAATCAGAAGCAGAAGAAAGAAGCAGAATATATATGGAACTTTATACCTTGACACAGGATTTCATACATGGATCATAAAAGAAGGAAAAGGAAGACAGAAAGACTGAAGTCAGTCACAAAGACAACACTGTGAGCTTTCATATCTCCTCAGTAGCACTGCCCAAGATAAAAGGCATGTTCTGGAGATAAATGACAAGTCTGAAGATCAGATAAAAAAAAAATTAGCTTATAAAACTCAAATTTGAGCCAGGCAGACTTTCATGACAAACATACATGTTGCATGTTGAACTCTCCATCCTCACACTCCTGCTTGTATCTCCTTGGAAGGGTCTCCACCTCCCTGATGTCTTCCATAGTGACTTGCTTAGGAAGGACCTCAAACAAAGAGGTTAAATACATAATAATAGACTTTTTGTCTGGAAGCTGTACTGCAACATCTGCACCAAAAAAAGAGAAAATATGGAGAAAAAATAATTAAGCTGCTTTTCTGAATCATTACTTAAAATACCATTAAAACTTTACATGTAATATAAATCACAGGCTCTCCTGATAAGTAGCCTGTAGTCAGCTTTAAGTTAAGAAGCCAAATTTGAAATTAAATTGAAACCAGTATGAGGGAGAAAAAACTTTTTTTAAAAGTATCTAAATGTAGAAGTGAATTCACATTAAATGGTATGGTCTTTTTGAAGTGAGGGCCCAAACCTGATATTACTAAGGAATAAAAATTTTTTGGGAAAAATTATTCTGGAGCATCTCCCAAGAAGAAATACAGTTCAGGAACAGTACCCCACATAAACAACTTCTCTTAGGCTCTATCCCCACTTTTCAGCATTAGTGAGTTAACTTTCTTCTCATATATAAAAAGAAGTTTCACCAACCCAGGCTCACTTATCTTAAGAGTGCTACCCATTCAGTTAACACTCCAACACATACACAGACTGAGCAGATAGTGCTTGAATATATGTTTCAGAGCTTGTCCTACAGAATGAATCTTTGGAGGTTCACCTCAAAGCAGAGAAACAGCTCAGGATTTTACAAAGCCACAGAAGTTTCCTGGTAAGCAGTCCTACACCAGAAGTACTCAGAGCACTATCAGTTTATGCTACGCAGGGTACATATAAATAACAAGAGATCATGAGCTCAAGAGAGCTCAAAAAAGCTTCAAGTAAAATAACTATATCCCACCTTCAGGGTCCAGCAGTTTCTCAATTCCCAAGTGGTTCTTGGCTACACTGAAAGCATGTTCCAGTCTCTCAACTGGGGACATTCTTATAACTTTATCCCAGCTGAAAAGCTCAGGTCTAGAAATAAAGACAGATTAGAAAAGAAAGCAGAAAATATTATCTGAAGAAGAAATTCCATAGTATGCAGAATATAAAGTTATGGATATGAAGGCAGCTACTTTAGGAATATAAACATAGAAAATAGAAACACAGTTTTATTTATGCATATGTGCATATACACTTATGTGCTTTTTATTATGAGAATCTGCCAATCATAAACCAATTAACTGAGTGCATGTCCCCAGCAACATCCACCTGCCATTCTAGGCTTGCTATATATACATATATTATATATATATATATATACACATTGACTGCAACAGGAGATTAAATACTGGGAATATTTTATTAAAGAATAAACAAACTCTGCATTCACAATTTATTCCAGAATCAGTTTTCTTCAACTGTTTCTTTCACAGCATTGCTGTTTACTACATGCTTTCTGTGTCAGGCTCTGATAGGTAACCAAGAGTCACTCTGTTCCTCTGGAGAGCCTCATTCCAAAGCTGTGATGTGGCTCAGCCACCACCCCAGAGCAGGGCAGCCAGGAGCAGCAGCAGTCCCCACCCCTGCTCGCCTGCTCTGTTGAGGGTCATTTTCTTCCCTTTAAAAACCAACATCAATTCCCCCCCTAGAACAACTGCTCAGGAGAGTCACAAATCAGACCAAGGAGCTGATGGATGTACAGTGCTGGAGCCTTCAGCTCATGTTAGTGTTAACCAAACAATCTCCAGTCCAGGTGTGCACCCAAAACACACCCATAGAAAAAGAGCAGAGTATGGAGCAGAAAGCAGGGTCAGTAATTTTATTAAGTACTGCAAGATTTACAAAGTGACTAGATATTAAAAACCAGAGGTAGCAATGATAATAATTGTTGATATATACATAAAGAGGAAAGCAGGCAGGATCCACAAAAATTATCCTATATTAATTGCCATACTGAGCTAAATTTAAAAAGCAGTATTGAAAATACCCCTGAGGCAGGGAAGCACTACTGTCTGGGTAAGCTAAATAGCTTTGTTGTCCTACTGCTTCTGCAACCTGCCCAAATCCCCTTGTTCTTTGCAAGCACCTTTGAAAGCTTCTTCTTTCAAAGTCGACCTAAATTGAAATCCAGTTCAAAACTTCTCAGAAGAGTGGGGTAGATGGTGCTTCCCTGGCTAAAGGACTAGTGCCCAGGGACAGTAAGGCTGAATTCTGAGATGCTGGCAGCTGCCAGGCTCCCAAGAAGAAGGAATAAAAGGATCAGAGATCAGCAAAGCCTGGTAACTGACCAATTTTTGTAACTAAAAAAAATAAAAATAACATGAGTTCACAAACTTCAGAACAGAGGACAGCAGGTTTGACACTAACATAGGCTTTTGCAAACACTTTGTATCTGCTGGGCATACATTTTGGGGGTGTTTGTAAAGCACTTGCTAATCCAGGTACCTGGCAGCTAGGAGGTCTGGTTAAATTCTGGAAAGTATCATACCATTACCATGGTAAAATGGTCATTTATGGTTAAGAACAGTCAGCCCTTGCAAATAAATGAGATTATTTAAATTATGCTGGATTAGAATGGATTGCCCATCAGTAAATCTCAAAGAAGAATCAAAATAAAGAAAAGAAAATAAATGGTATGCAAGTTCTATAGGCACCTATAATACTGATTTGTTTAAACTACCAAAGAGCTCTCCAAAAATCACAAAGAACACAAAAGACCTGCAAAAAAGCTTTAGCATCATTCTTTATAAAAAGTATGATAAACAAACTAATGAATACTCTAAAGATACCTGGAGTCTTCTATTACCCTCAGATTCTTGTGCTCAGCAGTTGTCCTGAGAGAACTACATAGATTCTCTTCCAAGGAAAATATGCTCAAAAACTAAGAAAAGCTATTAAGTCTGTTTTTATTATTCCTTTCTGATGAAGCTTCTGTATCACCTTACTGAAATAATGCAGCAAACTCTGACTGAAGAAACCTTTCTCTTTGCAGAAGAGGGAGGGCAAGAGGAAAGTGGTGGTCACCCCCCCCTCCACCTCAGAGACCTGCTTAGCCTGGATAATGTATATTAAGTGGGATGTAAATCCACTTCAAATAGCAATTCTGCATGCATCTGTAGGAACAGAGTGAGTTACACTACTGTCTTGGCTTTCATCCTTTGCCAGACCCTGCCAACATCCCTCCACTGCTTTAGTTACCACAGCAGAAAAAATAAAAACAAAACAACCAACAAATCACTGAAACAGGCTAGAAGCTGTCAAATGCTCAAGCTTGAAGCCATGGGAAAAAATGCTGCTTCCTTCACTAGGTCTAAAATAAGCTCTTTGTGACTTACTTGTGCCTGTGGATGACAGCATTAAAGGCCAGTCCATCTGCCCAGCTTGTGGTGAAGTTCAGAACGTTGACCTGACTATAAGGTCTTGTGGCCTGACGAACCCAGCTCAGCAGGATCTTCTCACTATTGGTCTGCTGCAGATCTGACATGATGTTCTTCATGACATCCTTCACCTGCAACACAGCACCAGCCATACCTTACTTCTCCATTTTCCTGCTTACAAAATCTATTTCACGAACCATGGAAGAGTGTTTCCCATTAAAGGGTCTTTCCTATTACAAGCTGTGAATCAAGCTCTAACTCCTCATGTAGAATTTGGCAACAGGAGTCTTCAGGCCATCTTTGCACTCTGCTGATTCCAAGAACAAGTAATGCTTCATGCAATTACATGATGATCCTCCTCCTCTCCTCAGTAATGCCTACACGAACCATAGGGTATAGTATTTCTCACTGCTTTGTGCTGCAGTTCTACCAGCAAGCAAATCCCCCAAAATACAGTTTGCAAAGCTTTCTGCAAGAAGAGAGTATGTGCTCAACACACAAAAACAGTTTAGGTACTATGCACAAGAATCTGCCAAAGTTCCTCCAAGTGAATGCCCTGATCCTCCCAGCTACCTGGGTAAACCAGGAGCAATTCAATCTATGAGACTGAGAAACAAACCTACAGAGCAGCATGGAAGATGCAAGCCCAACACAGCTACCTAGGTAAAACAACACCTGTTAGCACAAGTGCATAAAAGCCTTGAGGAAGGAATCCAGTGCTCCAGCCTGAAAAGCCTCTCTGCAATTCACAGCAGAAGGAACTAAACCAAGAGGCAGAGTACAACTGCACACGTACAATAATATGTATCACAGGAGGCAGCCAATAGACAGAGATCAGAAACCAAACACTGGCCTGCCTTTATTTACCAGCCCAAAATAGAAGCAGTATTTTCCACTACCAAAACCCTGGGAAAGTCTATAAGAAACCCATGGTTCCCGGAGAAGAAGAGCTCTTGCAGCAGCCTCTCACCTGCCAGTGCAAAATAATGCTCCACAACAGCCCCAGTGTCAGCTTGGGATTTCCATCAACGATGTCAGTTCCTCCAATATTCACCAGCTCTACCTGGAGAGGGCAGATCAACTCTATTTTAAACACTGTTATCACACTTTCAAGTCACAACCCCATCCCATATTCCTGGCTGTCCACTCATGTATTCCCAAGTGCTCTGAAAGAAAATATAGTTAGAAAAACAGAACCACAGATGACAGTGCTGTCTATCTGAATTTGTCATGACAACTGCTTAAACAAAATGACAGAAGATGGCACCAAAGATACTCTGTTGGAAGAGTTTTATCTCCTAATAAACAGTTGCTTACTGGCAATCAAAACTCACCCATTGAAATACAAACATGAAGGAGCTGATATTAAGAAAAAAAGGCAAGCAGTCCTGCTCCTAGGCACACTCAGAGATACTACAGAACCATGAAAATTCTGTTAAGAACAGGTTTTTCCTTCACATGAAACAACATCCACATGGGGACAAGTTCATACAAGATCAGGGAAAATTAAAATTTTTAAGTTTTCTATATGCACAGACTTGGTGACACTAATGGAAATCATTAAGAAGATAAAAAAATGTAGGGACAGAAATTACTCATCAAGTCTCCATTCAGTCCCTGCAGAGAAAGCAGCACTAACTGAAACACCTTTTGGAGGGAATCACAGCAAGCAGCAGGCTGCATTAGTCACCAGCATGCCTATGGAAAACAGGCTATGAACAGCTGAGGCAGCTTACACCAACTCCCAAAAAACAACCACCAGTTATCTGGACATTGCTTGGGATAGGAAATGCTCACAGACCAAAACTGCACCAACAAGCTGACTAGCAATTGAAAAATGATGGATAATCACAGGAGAGAAACTGAGCCCGTGCTCTGGCTCTCAGTGGCTGCAGCCTCAAATGACAGGATAGACAAGGACAGTTTCATTCTGTATTAGAGGATAATGCTATATTCTATTAATATTTTTCCTCTTATCACACAATCATGAGTAGCTTCAATTCTGCAGAACAGACTTGTAACCTCACTGCTTTCAGATACCATCTTAACAATGTTCAGTTCCCCATAGGTCTCATGGTTAGGAGATCCATATCAACTCTGTGTTGAGAGATTAACACAAAACCACAAATTACACTTCAAAGTACTAAGGAAGCTTGTGGATTTTCCTGTCCTGTGTTTTTCAGCAGCTGGAACAGGATCTTACTGCAATACTTCTCACAAATACTGGGCATATACCTGAAAAGAATTGTAAATTAAATGGGCAAAAACAGGCTAAAAGTATCACCAGTGCAAATCATTAAAAAACTCAGTGGAAAGTACTCTTGAACACAAGCACAAGAAAGCAGAACTAAAGGTCAAGACAAAAAAAAAAAATAAAAATAATGCCAGAACTTTTTTTTCACCTTTAATAGAATGGAAGCACTTCTGAGAATGGCTAACAAAACAAAACAAAACACTTCATATTTTATAAACATATGTGAAGAATAATAATTACAATAGTAATGCATTCCTTTTGCTATCTGCACCATATATAAAAAAAAATACTCCACAGGTCCATTTTTGTGTCTCAGTGACTCTGAACTAAGCCATTGTTTTCCAGGATGCAGCCAGCAATCCCCTAGGATGGTGAGTGGACTATTAAGACAGAAAAATAATCAGTAAAAAAAAAGTTGACAGCAGACAGTACTACTGACACTAGACTGCTATTGGTTATATAGAGAATGATTTCCAGTGGGTCATAATGTTTTTAATTAATTTCAAAAACTTGGCCCACAAATTAATATCTTTGAAATTCATTACACAGAATCATACTGTTCATCAGATGGACAGAGTTCACAGGATCACTTGAACATCTACACCTTAGGCTTGCAATATATATTTAAATGCTTTTATAAATTATTCACAAGTTATAAATATTTTACAGCTCACAAACTCTCATGTAAAATAACACACCTGCTTCTCAGTGCATGCCTCTTCCTCTTAACACACATCACTTGCTAATGAAGTGAAGCAGTATATATCAAGTACATGATTCAGCTAACACTGTCTGCTTACTTCTAGAAATCCATATCCTGCCATCTTAAGGAAGAGCTAATTAATTCTTGTAATTCAGTATTGTTTAATTTGTTACCTTCATAAGAAGAAAATAATTTAAAGCTGTGAAGACTCATTATTTATCCTTGGGGGGGGAAAAAATAAATCTAATATTTGCAGCACCTCAAAGAACAAAACAAAACAAAACAAAACAACAACAAAAACCCCACACTAGTTTTGGCTGCTTCCTAGAAATATGACACTAGTTCGCTCCATAGAGAGAGGAAAATCACAGTATTATACAGCATGCTTATATCACCCTTCAATCAGCTTATCTTCAATAAATATGTCAGTGCCTTTCTGCATTAGATGCATTTGGTTGCCAGAATGTTCTTAGGAAGTTATTTTAGTACCCTGACAGTTGCAAATAGAAAGGCTAACTGCAGAGAGAACACTTATCAGGAATTGTTATTCAAGGGGAAAATAAAAATCACTTTACTGGCTTCCAGGCAGTAAAAATACAAAACCAAAATAAACCAAGCAAGCATTATTCTAACTTTTCTTAAAGAAGGATGGGGGTTGATAGTTTGCTGTTCTTCTGAGTTACCAAAGCTCCAACTCAGGAACAGTCAGTATGGATCTGCCACGGAGCTAACAGATGTCAACAGGACATGAGAACTACAGGAGACACAAACCCAACATACCCTTACAGATTTTTGCACCTTAGTCTTCATGGAAATTAGCTCTTTGTTCTGCCAGGTTTCTGAGCTGTGCAAAACAGAGATGAGAACCAGCCTTGTTTTTGTGGCTGAGCATTTCAACAGCACACAGCTGAGTGACTGCAGCTCCTGAGTTATCGTTACGTGATGGAACACAAATGCCAGATGTGGAAATTCCCCCTCAGATCTGATGTCTGCATTTTGAACTCTTTTTCACACAGGAATAATGTGAAGAACTGGTGCAAAAGCTGTGGGAAAAGCTGCTTACGTTGTTCTGATGCAAGACTTGCAATACTCGGTTGACATTGTTCAAGGCATGGACTCGGGTGGAGCCTCTCTCTTTAGGCTGAAAAGAAAGTGACAATCTGTTCACATCACAGTTAACTTGACACATCAAACAAAATAAGTGCATAGATAGCATAGAGCAATAGAGTTTTGCAATAGAGCAAACAAAAGAAGAACTGATCTTCACTTTCTCCAGGTATTTTTTTTAATAGACATAAAAACCACACAAGCATCTACAACCATTTCAAAAGAGACATCAAAATGAAAACTGCTCAGAACAATATTGAAGGCACATGACAAGCCTTCAAAATGTGTTTCAGTTCATCTTCAGTAAATGCAGACATGTTATTCCCAGCATCTGCAGAACTATAACCTGGCAACACAACAACAAAGTGGGAGTTCCCGGGGAAAATCTGAAGGTTTTGAACATTTGCCAGACTTGTTGAAATTTTTCAGCTCCCAAGAGGGAACAAGCAGCAATTTGTTTTCTTGGCATGGAAACTGCTCAGTCTTGGCATATTGGGAAGAAGTTCTGCTTCCTGATTTTCCCTTCCTTTTCATCTGGAGGGATATGGGGCAGGGAACACCACACTGCAACTCTTGACAATATCTGTCATTCAATTTGCTTTTAATCACTGCAATGTAACCCCTGCAACAGAACACAACTGTACTGCAAGAGCACAGAGCTGAACTCAGAACATAATAACCAACAAAATTAGAAAAAAACCCACACTTTTATTGTCTTCAATATACTTCAAATCAGACTGCTTTAGAAGTACTAGTGAAAAAAAATGTTAAAAACCAATGCAAGCTTGCAAACAAATTACAAATGGTTGAAGGTTTCCCAGAAGGTCAATAAACAACTTTGAGATTCATCATAAACAGTGAAATCAAGAATTTAATCCCAAGGGATTGTACAGGTTTCACCAAGAGTCACTGATGTTAGCAGGGGTAAAAAGTTCAGCACCACACATGCTTTTTCAAACAAGACTTGAGTAGTTTTTAGCCCTCTATCTAGCTTTAGATCATAAGGATTTTTCAGTAGAGATGCAGATTTTTATACTGCCTACTGGCTGTTATCATTTTTTAAAAATTAAAAACTCTTTCATGAGCTGATTTGAAAAACTCCACAGGTATCCAGCTAAAGCCTGCTTTCCAGATCACCCAGGAGGAGACCTGTAGAAGATCTCTATTTAAACAATACACACACTACCTGAGTAACAGCACAGGCTTTGTGTGCTTTGCTCAACATGTTTTAACCCCGAAGAATGGGTTACACAACTGAATTCAGCCTGACCCTATATTCCCATGGGAGTTCATGGGAACTTCACTGGAACTGAAGAGAGCAAGTACGTGTTATAAGTAAAGTAGGTTTAAGTAAATTAAAATAAAAAAATCACAGGCCAGTCTGAGTTTGGTGTGGTTTGTTTGTTTGTTTTTTCAATAAATGGAAATATGACTCATGTGCATTTCCCTTACCAGAAGTTTCCCTGTCAGACCCTCCAAAAGGTCCAAAAGCTTTCTTCCATCTTTCAGATCTGTGAACATGTCCTTAACTGGGGGCTTGCCACTCTGCAGAAAATAAAGCAAAAGCAATAATAAAACATTATTTCCATTTAAGTAAAAACTCCCTGAAAAATAAGGCACTTTTCTCTCTCCCTTGATTCTTACAGAGCACCAAGTGCAGTGAACAGAAGCTAGGTAACTTGTTACAGTGAGCAGGAAGGCATCCTCCTCTTCTTCACCAGTGCATCAGCCATTCCACCTCAGCACACCTGTCAAGACAGCTGCTCCTGCAGCTTCCCACACACGGCCACCATGGAGCAGAGACAGCCACAGTTGTGCTGTTGCAACAGGAGCAGAGGCTGCACCCTCCTCCCACCCATGCCCTTTCCTCACACTTGGACATACATTTCCCATAGGATCTGCTGTCCCAGCCACGTGGTGTGCATGAGGAACATGGCTGCTCTGTCCCCCAGGGCCAAGTACAGCTTTTACTTTCCTTTTCCAGACAAAATAGCTATATATCCCAGCTTTTGACAGCTGCACAATTGGTAAAGTTTATTAAACTTAGAAAGGGGCTAGAAAATAACAGCACAAGGCATGGTAGGAAGCATCCCCTTCCCAAGAGAAGAGAAGGAAGGATTCAGGAGCAGTGCTGGCAGAACAGCTGTGTGTGCCCTCAGGCACCAGGCCAGCCCAGCCCAGAGCCAGGCTGCTGCCATCACCACCATCTCCTTGGGAAAAAAACATATACATGTACAACTCTGCCTATTTTCACAGGACCCACTACTGAGTCTACTGAGGGAGGCTGCTGTGGCAGCACAGGGGCAATGTGGGAGCCACTAAGGCTGGACCTGTGCTTCTAGTCAGGGAGCCTAATCCAAACCAAGTGCCAGCAGGGCCAAGAACACTCCAAGCCCTGGCTCTGACCCACCACCCCAACAAGCACCAGGGGGCACCTGATATGCCTAGGGAGGCAGCAGTGCAGTGCACCAGCTCACACTGGGGTGAGCAGGCAGTCCTGGGACTAGCTGGGGCAGACTGGTGTGCTGCAGCAAGAGCTAGGGCTTTAGGAGTGCACAATTCCTCTGCCACCCTCCAAGGCAAGGCATGGGGTAGATTGCTTCCCCTGCCATCCCTGCCCACATCCATACTGCTCGCTCCTAAACTCCAGAAAACAAGGTGGTCTTCTGGAAAAAAAAAAACAATAAAAAGAGTCTGCACACACAAATAAATCCATATATCTGCAGTATATAAAAGCATGTCTCTCACCCTGCCTGGTATACAGCATTCTAAGCCAACCTACATTTTTCCTTTTCAGAACTGACAATATTGTACTCATTTTCTACATACTTAAAGACTACACAAATAAAAGCAGTTCAGCTTCTGCCAGCTGAAGGAGCAGCAGTCCACCACTGAGCATAAAGCATCAAGAAATCAAGAAAATTATGAAAAAGTATCTGCCTTATAAGAATGACAGTGACAAACCATGCTGAGCCCTTCAGCAAGGGCAAATTGCTGGTCACAGTTGCATTGGTAAGTAGTGTAGGAGCAGCCTACGTTGTGCTAAGCACTGTACAAACATGAGGCAGATAATGGGGCTTTTCTCAAAGACAAAAGAGGCTCCAGTTTATACTACAAAGATGGTGCAAAGACAGACAGGGACACAGTGTGTACCAGGAGAACTGTGCCAGTTCAGGGTGTGAAATATTCACATCCCCCTCACTGAACACTTTTATCAGCTAACAGAAGGTAGTTTTTCTCAACTTTGTTCATTTTTGCTGGGACCCGGGGAGAGGGGGGGAAACCACCATCAAAAAAAAAAAAAAAAAAAGCACCCAAAACACCACCACACTGTCAGAAACCTCATTCCTCAGCCTGCCCAAGAGGCCTTTGCCTGCAAAGCTGCAGCACAGGACCGAGTTGCTATAGCAAAGACAAGGCTTGATAAGATAGCTGAAAGAACATCATCAACTTTGAAAGAGGCCATGTTGGTTCCCCAGGGCTTTAAACTGGCACTGACAGCAGGAAAGCTGCTGCTGCACCTGAATGGGGACTGGTGTAAGGGAAAGGAGGAGGAAGAGGAAAGGGAAAAGGAAAGTAAAGAAAACAAAGCTGGGTACAGTACATCAGCCAGGCCTACAAACTCTGTGTGGCAAAACCTTTGTCGTGCACCAGAGCTGATGCACAAGGGTCAGAACTAGATCACCATGGTGCATCTATTCCAACAAACATTTCGGTGTCAGCCTTTGTCCTAACAGAGGTAGGGAAGAGAAGATAACTTTCTCTATCCACAGCAGCAGTTATCCACCTTCTCCAGTGATTTATCCCATGGGGCAGCAGCACCAGTGCATTCTGAGTAGTCTTTAAGTTGGAAACCAACTGTTCACCATACATAGAAAGACCAGTCACAGAATCACAGACTGTCAGGGGTTGGAAGGGAGCTAGAAGATCATCTAGTCCAACCCCTCTGCCAGAGCAGGATCACCTAGACCAAGTCA
>JAOEGS010009408.1:49324-59943 GCA_025447755.1 Corythornis vintsioides
GATAATGTAGATGAGTAAAACTTAGCTCAAGTTTGAAAACCATTCTTAATTGCTGATGGTAAAAAGGAGGCAAATAGGAAATATTATATAAATAATAAGAAAATGTAATAAAAAAACTGACACACTCCAAACACCTGAAGGTCTGAGACTGAAAACCTCAAAGATGTTGATTCCTTAGTACCCCTTAGCTGAACATTTTAGAAGCTTCCCAACTGAGTGTTCACCAGTCAGTTGCACAGCTGGTTATAACACCTGCCACAGGTTTATGCTTTGCTAAAAATACAATGATAAAAGAAGAAAGGAAAAAAAAAATAAATCCAAGTAGTCATCCAATACACACAGAACAGGCCAATTTTTTTTTTCCCCAAAAAAAGAGCCCTGGTGAGTCAACAGGCAAACTGATTTTCTCCTGCTTCTCACTCCCCAAGGGTGACCCACTGCCCCTACACCACACATAGATCATGAAGAACACCAGATCTCTCAAATTTTTGTTTCAGTTTTAACAGAGATTGGCTTGGGTCATGAAGGAAAAGCTTCTTCCCTCAGCTAAACTGGAGCATATCCAAATCCTCATTGTTCCCGAGGCAAACACATGAGACAGAGTCAGGCCTATCATTTTATTCTTAAATTTAGCTGCTTAGAAGCTGCTTTTTGTTTCTCTTTCTAAAAACCCTACATAAATAAACCTCAAACAAACAAAAACAAACTGCATACACACAAAATAAATCAAACCCTCAACATTCAAGTCAAAAGAATGCAACTTTCTATTGATCAGCAGCAATTGTATTCCTGATGTTCCAACCCCAATTCACAAAGTCACTAGCCCACATCTGTCAACTGCTGTATCTAACCAGTATATTCACAGGTACTAGGAGCCCTCAAATTGGCTTTTCCATGCCAATCTACACTAGCTGGCCCTGGTCATGAAACAGCAGAATAGCAGATCCATTAAACTGGAATTGGGAAGGCTGGGCAAGGGCAGAAAGCCAAAGGAGAAAGAAACATCCCCAATCTCTATTCCTCCAAACAACACCTCCCCAAAAGTATTCTTTCCAAATGACAGGAAATATTGCTCCCTGGAGATACCAGCAAAGTGAGGGGCAAAGAAAAACTCTGAGAGGTGAAGGTTCTGCTGTATGTGTGTACCTTATCTTACTAAGAAGGCCCCAGAAGACACAGTAAGCAGAAGTGTAGATTATCAAAACACAACTCAATGCTGAAATCACAGTTACTTGATCCATAGTTCAAGAAAAATAGGTCATTAAGACTTCCCAGACAATAAAACTGACAGCATGAAAAAGTTAACCTGTTAGAGGTGAAAGGGAAGCCACAACACAAGTGTTACCCAGAGGATCTGGTGCCCACAGGCGAGGCACAGCCACGGCTCACACGGGGCTTGCAGTGGAGCAGTGCTGCAGAAACAGCCTTTCCCTGGGCTGCCTGCCTTCCCCACGCTGCTCCCACACAGCCAGCACACCTGCACTGAGTTCAGAAGGCAGCTGGCATCAGGAGATAAGAGGATGCAGCCATGTGGGTCCATCTGTAGCTGCCACAGGCTTGCAAGCACAGCTAAGCACATACCCAGCCTGTCGGTGTCCTCAAGAGCAGGGACCCTGGGCTTCTTCCGCACACCTTTCCTGGGGGTCTGGGTGCTCATGGTGGAGCTGGCTCTTTGGAAAGCAGCAAGGGAAGATGCAGAGGAAGCAGGAAGAAGCAGACGCTGGTACCCGTGCAAGAGCTGCATGCTGGGATTTGAGGGGGAGGGAAGCACTGGTTTTCTCAGAGGGTTCAACACTTTCAGCCACACCGTGGATGACACAACCAGTCAGGAAACAGAACTTCTAAAAGGCTGCACGTAAACAAGTAACAGCCTTCAGGGTAATGGGGATTCTTCTTTTCCTTTTCTCTTTAAAAACAGATAAATATGCTCCTTATGAAAACAGGACACTCCAGCTTTCAAAGCACTGGCAACTTAAAATCTACATTTAGAAGAGAGAAGAGGTGGCAATTATCCTTTTCAGATCAATCTCTCTGGGAAAATACCACACTCATTTTTACAATCCTACATATTTATTGCATTTACCTTTGCAAAAAGCCTCCAGTATTACCATAACATTTTTCCACATAATTGATAGAATGTGAAACCAGACTAACTCTGCAAGGTGACCATCCAACATCTTTTAATGGTGTTTCAAAAGAGCACAAGAAAATCTGAACAGCAGATTACTGCACACAAAAAAAAGGAAATTCTACAAATAAGCTTCTGTGTCAAAAATTACAAATTCCAAATTCCATTTCCACGTGCAGTAATTCCACACAGCCCAGGAAAGCAGAAGTTTAACAATGCAAGGCTATGACAGCATGAAAGTTATCAAGTGGGTCTTTAAATTGTGTTTAAATCATTACAGAAGGCAAGTCCAGTCCCCCCACCTTCAGCATCCTGTTGCAAATTCTATAATGAAATTGAAATGACTCTGGATTCTGTACTTAGGAAAGACCTGTGGTTCCAGATTACACACTTTAGAATATTAAACTGTATAGAATTCCAACAGTCACCAAAAAAAAAGTAGCATCAGAGGAGATTAACTGTGACACAGAAGTACAGGCACTACAATCAGAGGAGCTTGTACACAGGTTTCAAAAACATAAAGACAGATGCTATTTGGTTTGTCTGTCTTGTATTACACTAGCATCCAACTGTTCTAAACACAGCTCCCTTCATTAAAATGCAGTTTTTATGGTTTACTGTGTCACATATGAGACAGACACTATTGGGGGTGCAGGGTGGGAAATCAAGATGAAATTTTTCTTTACATTTTACTGAGCCCAGAAGTTGGTCCTGATTTATTTTGTGGGTTGGAGGTTTTTACCATTTTAAGAATTCCTCAAAGCTGAAGCCTGGAAGGCACACACAAAAGGAGTTTTGTTTCCATGAATAAAGACAACCATAAATTCAGGGGCTAAATCAGACATTTGTATCCAAACATTTTTGTGGCCCGTGCAAACAGGAGCAGTGTGGAAAAGGATCCGAGTTGTAAAGCCAGGATTCCCATCTGAGACACAAACAGCAGTGATGTGCTTTGCCACAGCCAGTGCAGATAAAAACCCTACTGAGCCAAGCACTTCACAAAAACAAAACAAAGAGATGCTGCCAACTCTTCTAAGCAGATGATGACAACTAGCAGGCATGCCACAGTCTCACCAACAGCATCTGAACTTCCCTCTCCAGGTCTTGAGGAGACAGGTCTGAATTCCCTAAGAGCAGTCTCCTGCTGATCCAGCACCTCACCTTGGTCCCTGACACTTCAGGATAAGGTCCACACACAAATGAATGAAGACTCTCTCCATCAGACACTTGCCAAGACTGAAGGGTGCATGCAGGTTTCAGGAGTTAGCTGTTTCATTACAACACCTCTGTGTGTCCAGCTTCTCAATAAAGACAGGGTGTGAGGTCAGTGACAGCAGCTCGAGACTCACCTCTGTGAGCCTGCATCAGTCAGGCTCTTCAACTGGATATTAGAGGGGCTGGAGGGAAACAGAGCAGAGAAGCTCAGCTCTTAAGCTCTGCCTGCCATCAGCAGCTACATCCCATTGTAGGTTAGAGAAACTGCATTTATCCAACAGCAAGCTTTACCTTGGAAATAGAACATTTCAATAACAATATACACCCAGAACATTTATTAACAATAAAAGAGGGGATGGTGTGTATTTGGTTTTAACTTAAACATAGGGCATCTCTTGGCTGTATGGAGATAGAATTATTAACATTAGTTTCATGTCAGAACCTCTAAGTTAAGTTAGCTTTAGGATGGCAGGAATATTTTTTTTTTAAGCTAAATTTTAAAAAGTGAAGCTGTGGCCTCTGCCAAAATCTGAACTACTAGGTGTTAAATCCATGCATTAACCACAAGAGCTGACAAGCAAGAGAGAAACAGAAGCTTCTGAGGAAAGTAGTATTTAGAGAAGGCAAAAGAGGATTTTTTTCTTTTAAACAAACTCAAGATTTCAGCATACTAGCATACTCTCTACCCATAAAGCACTTCATTCATTAGAAGATGGTTTTATTCCCACTACTACTGAATTCAATAGACCATTTATTTAGCAGCTCTGACTGGAGTATGTGCTCTCTTTTATTCACTCTGGTGTTGACAGCAGTAATCAAATTTTGTACATACCACTGGCTCTATTCTAGTTCAACAGCAGCTGGCTGCCTGCCTCGTCTTCTTATCATCATGCAAGATAAAACAGCCCAGCAGAAACAGTGGGAAGACAGAATCACAGGGAAGCCTAAACAGAAGTCTAGCAAGTAGAAATTATTTTTTTTTATGCTTGGTCGTGTATTACAAAGTATGGGGAAGAACAAGGCTCGGCTCAACACATGGCAAGCTGATTTTAACAGACTTCAGAAGGACTGAAGCTTAGAAGGCAACTCAGTCCTTGGAGAAGGCAATGTCTGAATGCCACACTCCATCCATCCAACACTGCTGCAACAGCTCAGCCCACACTGCAGTGAACAGGAAAGCTTAGAGGTGAGGGAAAAATGAGAAGGCAGAAAAACAAAATATACAAACAAACCAAAAAAGAACACAGAACTGTGTCCATTCATTTGGAGGTGAGCTCGAATACTTAGATCACTTCTCTCTTGCAGCCCCAACACATATGAAGTCAAAGTTCATAGAGGCAAACAAAACAATGGGAGTGGAGGGCAACATCCTTCAATTATAAAAATCCCTTGTGTGCAAGGCAGTCTAGAATTAGATTGGTTTCCATTTCTTCTTTGCCTCCTGGGAGCCTTCCAAGAGCCTTCAATGCCTTGACTCTGAGAATAGGAAACTGGCTTCTTTTTCACAGGCACACTCCTTTTAGCTTTTTTCCAAGTAGGCTTTGGTTAATCCTGCTCTGAACTTCCACTCTCCTAGCCAAGCCCACAGAAAAAGGGTGGGTTTAAGGAGGAAAAAAAGCCCAGGCTGGTTTCTTATGGGTGCAAAACAAGGAGACACAGACTTCCTCCCTCACCTTCCTTCTCTATCACACGTGAGGCAAAAGCCTTCTCCTTCCTCCAGTGATGCACATTTTTCTGAAGACTTCTGCACTGCTCTCTAACTCTTCATAACACTGAGGAGCTCCTAGTTCAGCTCTTCTCGTGCTGTGCAACATTAACAGGCCAGCGTTTTGTTCAGGATGTTTTGTGTCACCACAGCAACATGACAGCACTGTTTTTCTGCTGATCTGACAAACACATTTTTTAATTAGCAGACCACACAATACCTGCTTGAACAAGCAAACAAGCCAGATCAGAGGGCAGAGCTCAGCAGAAGGATGCTGGAGAGGGAAGCACAGAAAGTTAGTTTTCAAGTGACTGTTGCATTTTGATATAAACTTTTAATCACTTTAACCCCTGCTGGCAGGAAACTCGAAGCAACAGCAACTTCAGATGGATAACAAAGGCTTTAGCATTTCTATTGAAACACCCATCAGCATCTCCTGAAAAGGAAATTAGTAACTGCCCTGCTGCTGTGGAAAAGGAACAGAGGCTATGGCAGCTGCTGGAGCAGCACAGTGCAGATAACACAGTTACTCTCTCAGTTCTCACACAGGCAGCTCCAAGGCCAAACCCTTCCCCTAGGCAGCACTTTGGGCACACTGCATGCCTGTGGCTGCTGCAAAAAAACAACTGAATCACCCTGCAGAAGAAGTAACAGCAGCAACTGGAAATCCATTTTTACACCTTTCGAGAATCTCCACAAATTTTAGTCACACTTTGAAAACCAAAGTTCCTTTTTTATCTCTGGGCTGCAAGAAATCCCTTTTTCTCCTGTATAGATGGAAAGGGAATCTTTTCTATGTACATACTGAGAAAACCAGTGAAGCACATTATTCTTCAAAAAGGTCTTGTTCACACAGTTGTACCTGTGAAATCCAACCACATCACACTGCCAGCACCCCCCTTCCACCACACTTTCCCAGCTGCCCATTTCCAGCAGCCCACAGAAGTGCCAGAAGATTTGCAGACGTATGAGAAACAAACTGCAGAAAGCTCCTGCAAGATGATGAGCATCACCTTCTGAAACAAGGTTTCTGCAAGTTCACGGGTACCTTTATAAAACAAATCCTGCTCCACCTGAAGATGCACAACTCCATGTTTGTGGGCTTGTTTCCTGGGAAGTAACATGTATTTTAGCTGGAGGTCTGTGCCCAGCCCAGAGTGCAACATGCAAGCCCAAGCACAAGAGAAGGAATCATCATATCTGATGCCCTGGTCCCTCCAAACAGCCACCCTGGAAGTTTACATTCCTCAGTGCCACTTGCCCTGGCAGTGGGCATTGCCCTGCTGCAGAGGGACAAGCTGAAGAGCCCAGGCTCAGCTCAGTTGCCCAGTGGTTGAGAGCTGATGGTGGGCAAGTCCACTCAGGACAGAGCCCTGCCCTCATCACACTCTGCAGCATCAGGAGCTGCTGCAGAAGACACTGCCTCCAAAACACATCTCACTCCTGCTCCCCACATGGCAGGACTCCATCCAAAGCTTGGGAAACAAAGGCTTAGGCAAGCATAGGAATAAAATAATTCCCTTGTACCTTTTCCTGTCCCTCATTCTGTACACACCACTTTATTCTCCAAGAAAAGAAACTTCTTAAAGCTTCCTCCTAAATTGCACAGAGGTTTGGTTTTTTTTCCTTAGAAAGCATCTTCTGACACAATCGTTTCAAACTAGAAGTTGTTGGCAGGAGGAATAGGAAACCTATAGGGTTTCATTATTAATTGCATTTATGTAGGTTGATTTAATTTTGAACACACCTCCACGGGTACCCATTCTGGCTTATGTTAATTAGACATACTTCTGCTAACAAGGTCTGGCTAGGGTACACACTAATAAAGGATAAAAATGGTCCTGTCAACAGCAGAACAACCCAGAGCACTGCAAAGCTTGTGTGGCAACATAGCAAATACTTGGAGCCCCACAGGAGACAGCTTCTGCCTGGAAAGACTCTTCCTCCCTGTCCACCAGCTACAGAAGCAAGCCACCTGCTACCTTTAGATACCATAAACTGGGACAAAGCCTAAATTGTCTAGAGACAACACTACTTTCCACCCCTATAAATATACACTTGTACACACATGCTATACATACATACACTAAGCAGCAACAGGCCTGACTAAGCCAACACTCCTCATGCAGACCAAGCAGAGCTGTGTGGATGCACTGGGGTTTGCCTCAGGCCAAGCAGAGCTGTGTGGATGGATGCACTGGGGTGGGGAAATACAGCACAGGAGAAAGCCTCTGGACAAAGAACACAGCCCTCTGCTTGCCAAAGCCTTCAGGTCTTTGCTGAGGACACCTCTACCAGCTGGAGCTGGAACCACAGCCTTCATTCAGAAAGCTAAACCCCTCATGTGCTAGCACTGAGGGAGGAGGAGACAGAATTGATTTAGAGCACACTATTTGTGTCCTGCCACTGAGCTGTCACAAGTATATTTATTACCAGTCTTTTTTTAAATGTAGCATTAAGTTTCTCCCACTGTCTACTGCCCATTTGCAACAATCCATTTTATTCTTCCTTTTCCAAACCAAAGAGCCACAGAGGGCAAAGAGAGGGACAGCACTGTGCAGAGCTGCTCTGCCTTCTGCAGCCCTTTGGACTTCCCACAGTCACCATGCTTGGGCATGGGCAGTTCTGCTCCCCAGGAAGAGAGGGATCTGCAGAAAGCCTCCTACAGGAGGCCCAGGTCTCCCCATCCCTGTCTTGAACAACAGAAGTGCTCCCTAAGCTGAACAGGCTCTTTTCCAAGTCCAGAAAGCTAGGAGTCAGTAAGAAACTACCAGAGACACCCCAAAACTAAGAAAGAAGAAACAAAACAACCAACCACAAAAACCCACACAACACAACCACCAAGAAACTGTTCTGTTCTCCACACTTACAGAGCTGACCACAGGCAGTTCAGGGACAGCCTTCCCACAGGCAGCTTCTCCTGCATTAGGACCTTCTGGCAAATGCATACAAGAAGTTTGAGTTGTTTGCCTGACTGGAAGTAGTTTTTTAATAATAAGTATGGCAGCTGCAGAGAGAGGGGACAAAGTGACATGTCCAACACAGATGCACCTCCAGTTAAACTCTTCACTCCTCTGCAGAGGATAAACCCATCTCATGGCAAGCATCCCTCTTTCCAAAATAGCATTTCTTTTATGAGAGTAAAAAAACAAAACAACCACCAAAAAAACCCAAAAACAAAAACAAAACCCCATCCCACTTTCCCCCCCAAAAAAAACCCCATATGCTCCAGCTCAAACCTCCCAAAAGCCTCCAGGTACCTGCAGATTTACTTCTGTTCATTTGTCCCAGTCACTGCTAGAAGCTTACACACCAATGCCTAACCTTTAGCCACTTATTTAACAGCTCCAAACTGCAAATCAGTGTGTGGTTGCTTGAGGCTGCCAAGACTGCAACAGGGCCACAGAGTGTTTCAACAGATAATCCAACATCAGATGCTTTGGTAGCTGTAACACTCTACAAAGACTGGATTAAAAAAAAGAAAATAAATCATTGCACCACATCTGTCAGGTACTAGAACTGCAGCTTTAAAACCAGTGTTATAATTAATGGCCTTCAATTAATGGCCACCACCCACTAAGATCTCATACTAAAAGTGACAGAACTCTTCAGCCCAGGATTCCCACATAAATATTTCATGCTGACAATAAACCTGTTTGCCAGCTGATTTTAAAGCAACGTGAGGGTGCCAAACAGGTGCACACACCATAGGAACAAGGTTATTTTTCATTTCACCACAGTTTTTCCCAGCTTAACCTCTTCCTCTTGAGTGGCAACAGGTAGCTGCTGAGAAGCATTGCTCGTTTCTCTCTGCAGGCCTATCAATGCAAAGAAGGCAAAAAACATTTTAGCTTCATAAAGCTAATACTGGGGCAAGTTTATATGAAGCTGGTTTGGATGTGGACCTTAAAAAAAAAAAAAAAAAAAAAAGTCTTCATAGGTTGGTAAAACTCAAAAAAAAAAAAAAAAACCAACCAAACTTTAAAACTTTATTTTTAAAGGAGGAGTGGAAGAACAACAAAACCCAAAAACTAGTGGTATGGAGGTTGTAATTCACTCAAACACAAGTGCAGTGCCCTCTGGGCTTTTCATTACTTTGCCTTCAGCTTGCCCTAGATTTGGGCAGCTCTTCATAGTTTGTTTTTTTATCTGTATCAACCAAACAGACATTCTTTATTGCCAATAATTTGAATATCCAACTGTACTACTCCCACAGGCGTTTATGCTGTCACATCACTCTGCTGCTGTTTATGGCAGTTCCCTCATTCTAGATGTACTAGTTTAAGACAGTTGGATGAATTATTATAAAACTCTTCTGCCTCCCACCCTTGATATTTCACTTTGTACCAAAATCAGAATTAATACTTTCTGTGCCTTGTTTTCTTTAATCTCCTTGTAGGTGCTTTTGCTTGTTCAATTTTAAAATATCACATTCTACTCCCTAGAACAAAATTTATCTCAAAAAACAAACAAACTAAACCCAACAACTTTCTAATCACAAAAACAGAGCCAGGTCAGCCACTGAAAAAAGTCAAACTCCCACTATATATTATCTTCACAAACATGTTAGGCAACAGGAGATCCCCCAGTAAAATAAAAAAAAAATAAAATAAAACCTTTAACTAAGCAAGGCACTTTAGGAAAAAGGTGGCAACATTCAGAAACAGATCTTCACACAGATGCAATTAAATTGACATTTTTTTTAATAACATAAAAACCAACAACAATCTACCTTTGGCAAAACTTGTGCTCCTGAGTGCAGGTGAGGCCCTGGGTCTTTGAAAAGTGTCTCTAGTGTAGGTGCAGCTAAATGACTATAAAAAGCCAAGAAGCTGCATTACTCAGCAGTTTTTAGAAAGCTACTTTGACCCTAAATTATTTATGTACAATTAGCTGCCCCTATCCCTGCTGTTCTCCACCACCTGTCTCCCCAGTTGCCTCCACATGCTCTTCCTGAGAACAACCACATCACTAGTGTTAGGAAAAGAAAAGAATGAGCTCTGAAAGCCAAATCACAAGAGTTCATTCAGTCTTCTCACTCCCACCTGATGATCAGGTGCTGTGACACTAACAAGCCTTTACCTCCCATTCCACTATGATTAACTCTTCTCTGTTCTACCCTGAGCTACACAACTGTTAATCAGTTTTTTGATCCTCTATCAGGAGGGTCAGGCATGTTTGAGGCAGGGCAGTTCACTGCATCCCAGTACAACCCCAGTAAAGTGACCTTCTTTAAAAGATTAAACCAACACTGAAAATAAATACTCCACTGTCCCCATTCTGCCCCTCACATGCAGCAACAGCCAGCTGGGACACACAAGCAGCAGAGAAAATGGCATGACCAGGGTCAGTACCTGGTGCTTCCACTGACCTCCTCCCACCAGCACAGAAAAGCAGGTATGGGCAAACATGAGAGGGGAGCACAATGTCACAATCAACCAAATCCATGAGTCCCTACAGTGGCATTTCAGCAGCCACCCACACAGTGACTCATGGAGTCTGGCTGGAGGCCTGTGACTAGTGGAGTCCCCCAAGGGTCAGTGCTGGGTCCAGTATTATTCAATATTTTCA
>JAOEGS010009409.1:0-13195 GCA_025447755.1 Corythornis vintsioides
TTAGGGGAGTGGAGCATCTCCCTTCTGAGGAGAGGCTGAGAGAGCTGGGGCTCTTTAGCCTGGAGAAGAGGAGACTGGGGGGGGACCTCATCAATGTCTATCAATATGTTAAGGGTGAGTGTAGGGAGCATGGAGCCAGACTCTTCTCTATGTCACCCAATGACAGGACGAGAGGCAATGGGTGCAAGTTGGAGCACAAGAGGTCTAGAGTAAACACAAGGGAAAACTTTTTCCCAGTGAGGGTGACAGAATTCTGAATGGGGTACCCAGGGGGGTTGTGGTGTCTCCTTCTCTGAAGACATTCAAAACCCGCCTGGATCTGTTCCTCTGTGGCTTGATCTAGGTGATCCTGCTCGGGCAGGGGGGTTGGACTAGATCATCTTCTATGTCCCTTCCAACCCCTAACATTCTGTGATTCTGTGATTCTAGCTTGAATATCTGCTGTTCACTGAAAAACAGAGATGTATTTGGATATATCTCTGATGATTAAATTTAAATAATCCAGTAGCTGCCACAAATTGACCTTTATGATTAAGAAGTGGGGCACATAATTTTTATGGGCTCAACATATTCCTTTGTTTATATAAATAAATATTCACATATATATTATATGAAATTATTAGTATCTGTTCAGAAACTCAAATAAATTGCATGGGACTATTTATTATACAAAATGCAAATATGAAAAAGTAGTTAAATGTATATAGGAAAAGGAAATTCAGAGGAAGCAATAATGTGTATTTTATTTTTCCTCTCACCTTCTCTTACTGTCCAGTTTTACCAATGTGGAGACAGAGTTTCCTTTTTCCTAGGTTATTAATTACCTTTCTTTAGAGAAACATAAGGGCAAATTTCATTTCAAAAGCAGATCTTCTGTTCTGTTTAAATGAACAACATAGAGAATATGCTAAAAAATTTTTTCTGTGTATTGCTGAAGACATGTTGTTTCTTAACTTGCTCACCCTTAGGTAGGTTTGTGTGTTATGTGTTTTCAAATCAGTCCATAGATTGAAATGCCAAAAGAAACCTGTCTTCTCGGAGACTTCTGCATGACATGGTCATGGAATTTTACCCAGTAAACAGAGCAGATGAAGAAATCATTCTTGCCTCTAATGTGAGTGTTATCAAGCCCATGAACTTGTGACTAAACCAGTGTATATCTTATTGAAAGACATTTGGTCTAAATGTAAGGCTCCAGGAGATGATTAATCAGCTACATCCTTTAATTATGTTGCAACAGTTAATTACTCTTGCTGTTAAAAGTTGTCTTGCTTCCAGTCTGAATGTGTCTGTCTCCATGGAGACATTCTTCTATGGAAAGAATAGGGCACTGTGACCTCTATTAATGGAGCTTTCTATTTGTTGTCTTTGCAGAATGTGTGTCTTAATCTCAGGCTACAATAATCCATCTGATGTACATGTCTTGATAGCATGGTGTATATACAAAACTCCTCTAAACAATGCAAAATATGTACTTTGGATTTACATGAATACGAGGGATATAAAAATCTGACATTCATAGTTAACAAGCTGCTCTTTAGCTAGAATAAATCCTTGTCTGTATAATGTACCTCAATTTGTCTTCTCCTGAACCATCTTAGAAAAGGTTTCCAGCTTTGTTTCCCATTCAACTTGGCTATCAGAAAGGGGGGAAGTGTTCTTGCCAATATCATAGATTTCACCTTCATAAATACATATTGTAGAATAAATTAATCTTTCTTAAGGAGAGGCTTGTCTTTCTTTTAAAGATACCAACCTGATTTTATTATTCTGTGATGTCAGGGAGCAATTACTCAACAGTTACTACCGATGGCTTGAGGAACCTGATTAAAATAGAGATTAACCCCTTTATTTTATTAATTTATTTTCTGCAGATTATTTCTTTGCATCACTTGCTTAAGGTTTTGGAATCTGTGATTCTGAGCCAAATACTGCTCAAGGCAGTCCATTACATTCCCACTTCATCTATTATTGTCAGCAGCTCCTAAACACACATTCCCACTTTATTCAAGCCCAAATTAGTTACTTTATGTGATCCAGGACTTGGGAACTTTGACATGTCTGTCAAGGATGAAGCCTGACCATAACAATAATATCTGGCTGTGAATATTTTTTCTCCTTGATAAAACCTGTTTCAAATATCAGAATAATGAAAAATGTAATTAGTGCTTTAAAAATCTATTTTTGCTAACCTGAGTTAAGATACGCAGCATTGATTAGGACAGAGATGTTTATAACCAATAAAATTTGCATTTACTCTCACTCAAACACCAGCTGCATGAGGAGAAGAAAACCTTAAAACCACCGGCAAAATGGTTATAGGATCCAGTGCAGGAAAGAGTATGGAGCCGTTTTCATTTATTACGCTCTTCAGCTTCATCTCACCTAATTGCATGCTTTCTTTCCTTGGAGATTAGGGGTTTGATATTGTCTCATACATGGAACATCCAGGGAATTTGTGAATTGGAGGGGGAAGAGAGTCTAGGCTGACTTCTACCATCCATACTCTTGTAACATAACGTAACGTAACGTAACGTAACGTAACATAGCATCTTAATTTACTAATGATTTCAAAGACATTGAATAAAACATCATTCCTTGTTAAGAATAAGACTGTCTGCAAACTGGTCAACTTTTAGCAACAGCAGTTAAAAATCCAGTCCTAATGAGATCCCTAGAGAAACAGATATAACATCACATAATGTAAATGAAGGTCTGTTTGTCCCAGGTTGTCTTGTCTCATAGTGTCTCCAAGCTCATGTTTCAAGGCAATCCTGTGGTTGGAAAATCCGTGCACTTATTGGTCTTCCTCTGGTTTCTATGTGGCAGAAATAATCTGATGCCGAGATGTACTTAGTCACACCATACATACAAAGACAGGAATGGAAAAATGCATAGAGAGGTGCATGTGCTGAAGCATGTCCTAAAAGAAATGGGGTGACTCCAAAGTCCTATATGGGTGTAAGTTAATCAGATAAATTGCTATTTGCTATAATATATTCAGATGTATGCAAAGTATGATTATTCTGACTGTTAATTTTCTGTACAGATATTCAACCTTTAGCTTAAAGTTGTGAAATTCTTGACCTCAGTATCTAAAATAATTAATATGACATGGAAGATTTTTCAGGTCTTCTCTACCCTTGTGTAAGGCTTCAGAAAAGTATGAACATATGGAAGTCATGAAGATTTAAGATAGAGAACATTTTGCAGGTATGATTGTTTTAGGCCTCCACACTTCATCTGTGGGGGTGAATGGTGAACCTGAGGAGGTAGCTGGGCTCAGTAAAACTTTTCCAGATTCCCTGACAAAGATAGGAGTGGTGAAATCCAGGGATCTGGGGAGTGTTTTCAGGACAAAATGGAATTATCAAAGTAGCTTTTTTGTTTGATTGCTTGTTTTCATTTCTTTGAAGGATTGAGATTCTAATTCAAGTTGCTTTGTGAGCCCTGGAACTAAAAAGGTCTGATTTCCTCTCCAGATGTGTGGTTTTCCTTATCTTCCTTATCTCACTAGCCCTGGTTTGGTACTCAATCAAGTGTCAGCTGGTTCCTCAATGCAGTTGAGAGGCAGCACATGGAGTGCTATCAATGGGTGCTGCTGAATAGAGCAGAAAAAGGCTTAGCTCTGACTGTTACCCACAGCAGAGATGGTGATAGGGGAAACTCTACCCTGATTATTTCTTTTTTCATTAAATTCGTGGGAACACAACTTCTTTGTGGCTTCCATCTTTGTTGTTGTTGTTGTTGTTGTTGTTGTTGTTGTTCTGATGTGGCTAAAATTGGGCCAGAGATAATTAGGTGATTGACAAATATACTATGGCTTCTGAAGAAAGCAAGCTACAAGTATTAGGAAGGTTTTGTGGGAATAGAATAAAAAGTAAAATTGTATATCTTTTCAGAAAAGAGAAAAAAAGTAATTTTGAACTTCAAAGATAAGCATTTTAATATTCTTCAGATGGGTAAAACAGGCTTAAAGTCTGACATTATTTGAATTCACGTAATAACAGTATAGTCTTTAAACCTTAATTGTTTTTCTTTTTTATGGTCACCTTGTATCATCTGGAGCCACAAAGATGATTAAGGGAGTGGAGCATCTCTCTTATGAGGAAAGACTGAGGGAGCTGGGGCTCTTTAGTTTAGAGAAAAGGAGACTGAGGGGTGACTTCATCTGTGTTTATAAATATATAAAGGGTGAGTGCCAGGAGGATGAAGCCAGGCTCTTCTTGTTGATGCCTGATGACAGGACAAGGGACAATGGGTGGAAGCTGAGGCATAGGAAGTTTCATGTAAACATAAGGAGGACCTTTTTCACTGTGAGGGTGACAGAACACTGGAACAGGCTGCTTATGGGGGTTGTGGAATCTCCTTCTCTGGAGACATTCAAAACCCACTTGGATGCATTCCTGTGTGATCTGGTCTAGGTGATCCTGCTCTGGCAGGGGGATTGGACTTGATGATCTTTCTAGGTCCCTTCCAGCCCCTGACATTCTGTGATCTCTGGGTACCTAAAGGACAAATCCTTCTGTTTATAATTTCTGCATCAACTCACATATTTAGTTTTCAGGTAAAGCAAAATTACTTACAGGAGAAATGCAACAAGCAATTATTTGGCTTTTTATATCTCAGAATACCTATGTGTGTTAATAAAAATACATGGTGTTGTTAAAAGATTATTTTGTTTCTTAAGGAGATAAAAATAAACACATCATTGGGGAAATTATTGATGAATAATTGTATTTCATTTAAGCACTTCATAAATGAAGGAAACAAAAAAAATCCCGATATTAAAACAATGTTACTGGTGGCATTTTATTGCAAATACACACCTGTGAAGCTGAGACTTACAGGGAGGGTTATTCCCCCACTTCTCTTCAGGTCTACCTATTCCAATCTACATTTGGTTTTATGGGAAAGAACACTTTTTTTTTTTTTTTTGTGTGAACAGATGGAATTTCTACTGAAGCATCTTCTTCCCCTTGTCTCATCTGGACTGCTGTGACAAGAGCAGTTGTCTACTCTGTAGTAACCTTCTAGGTGCTAAAATACAGTGATTAAATCCCTCTCAGCTTTCCTCTAGGCTGAATAAACCAAAATCTTTCAACCTTTCTGCATGTATCAAGTTCTCCAACTTCCAGCAATCTTGGTGGCTGTCCACTGGATGTACTCTAATTTTTCTTTTTTTTTTTTTTTCTTTTTTTTTCTTTTTTTTTTTAACTGTGGGGAACAAGCTTTGAGTACTATCAACAAATTGTCTTCCATCTCTGAAGCCATCCCAGACATCTTTTTTTTTGGACATAAAATTGTTGCTTATATTTGAGCCTGGGGAGGGACAAGATTGATCCATCTTTCCTCCATATTTTTAGCTTTCCTCTCTTCCTTTCTTTCTTTACTTGAATATTTCAAGGTTTGTTTTTAATTTGTTTCTTTTTGTTTTTTTTTTTTATGTCACGCTTCATGGGGACTAGATGTAGAAAATATTTACAAATCAGAAAGAAAGCAAAACATTTTACCTTATTTCTACTAATTTATCCATAGAATACTTTGAATTCTACTTAATAATAATGAATACATTTTCCATGTAACTTGCTTCAGGTTTATTACCAATATATGGGAAGGTAATGGTGACTTAATGGTCTGATTGTCAATGAAGTGTAATTAGTGAGAGCTGAAACAGTTTGGCAGTTTCTAGGGTAGAATTAATATGAATCAGTTGAACTGTCTTCCTGATTGTAGGCTTTTAAGAACAATTTTCCTGGATCATGTTCTGTCTGATCTAGATAGTATTTATAAAGTTATTATTAAATATAGAAGAATATAAAATAAATTTAATCATGAACAAAAACAGACTACCTGCCATATTGCATATTAGTTGTGGTTTGCAATATCTCTTCTATTTTCAAAACAGAGAATCTCATTTAATTATGTAATTGTTTGGTGACTGAAGAACCTGCCCTCTCTCTCACCTCAGTTATTCTTACCATTTCCCAGTACAAAATATTAGCATCAATGACTTCCCATGCAAGACCCTTGCTGGGTCTTGCTTTTCTATAATTAAGGATCATAGTTACAGGTCTCTCGATTTTGTTCAACAATTATTAAGGTACTTGTTTTTCCAGAAGCAGAACATATGAATTGTTTATTGTTTCTTTCACCAGTTAAACTCCTTGCTGGCACAGATGTGAAGAGCAGATTAGTATCTTTGCACTCATATACCTGATACATTTCTCAGAATATACTGAAAGGTGTTGTACCAAGACATGGTACAATATGATCCACCCATCAATAAACATGCTGGCTTGTATGTCTTTTATTGTTCAAGTACATTATGCTTTGTGACACAACTGTATGCCAGAGCTCTCTATTTTCAGTTCTTACAAGATCAGTGTAACAGGTCCTTTCAGCCTCAAGTTTTCTCTGGAAAGCACTTGAACACTCAGCTCATCACAAAATGGCTGTTTGCAGAAACAAGAGTGACAACTCATGTACATTTTATTTCTATTACTGATAAGTAGTACAAACGTTTAAACTAAACCTCTTCTGTCTTCTTTCTTTCCTGCATTTTCTTGCAATGCATCCCATGTATTTGCCAGGGTGACAGGCAACATCTTTTCAGACATGGTGAATGTGGAAGATGTCACCTCCATCTAACCCCCATTTCCATGTTCAAGGGTTGGAAAGTGACAGCAGTATGGGAGATGAAGAGCAATGGTGCTGATGTGTCATGGTAGATGCATTTACAAATTATAATCCCCATCAAAAGACTATGGACAAAGCTATGACTTTGCCCTCTGCCCCAACAATGCTGTCATTGTGATGTAGTGCTGAAGTCAACCTTACATAACATTCCTGACCATGTTAGGAATTTCTTTTCAAACAAATATCTCTTCCCTTTTAAGCAAGACTTGATATAGGTCATCATGTGACCCAGATATGTGCTGTGTGAAACAACTATTTCTCTTCCCAGCTTCTGGAGTACAATGCTTTAATATATTCACCTATTGTTTACTGAGCTGGTGGAGTGATATTTGACAATATTTGGGTAATGGTATAAAGAGAATCTCAAAGATGACCTTTTAGAAGACTCTGTAAACAGGACATGCACATATGAGTTAGTCCTAAAAGTGACTGAGAGCATCAACATCCTGTGAAGTCCATGTAAATGAAGAGAGCAAACCTCTCTTTATGAGTGCTCATCACTGACTAGGATGCTGCTCAAGGTAGGGTTTCCCTATCATTTTTGTACACACCTACTAGCTCCTGTTCTTTAGAAAAAGCTGTGGTTAGAAAAATCCTCAATAACTTAAATTCTCTGAGATGACAGAAGTTTGAAAAAAAAATCATGAACACTTAAAAATGTTACTCTTTTTTTTTTAAATTATATTTTTCTTTTTATTTATTTGTTTTAATGAATTGTCTTCACACATCTTCTTCTCAAGCACAGGAAACTTCATTTCTTCATTATTCTGTTTGACAAGACTGAACCTTGAAATAAGCATGACAGTTTACCTCTGATTACGCTGTGATATTCTACATTAGACTTCTTCCTGAAATAAGGTCAGAAAAAAGGTGTCCAGTGCCAATATATGGTATATGAATATGAATGTCAGCACAGATGCCAGTCCCAGCTGCATAGCTCAGGTGTTCTTACTGATGCGTGCCAAGTGGTGTAGTGGAACAACATATAAATTAAGATCCAGCATATATGAATTAAGTATTGATGAATGGAACCATCCCTATGAAGCTTCCATTTTCTTCTCAATGACATATTCATTTACAATTAAACAGTGTTTATAGTTCAGCTAAGGCTTTGATAACTTGTCAATGTAAGAAACTATTCTTGCTGTCCTGAATGATGTCTTAAGAACTGTTTGGGGTACCCCTTTGAGTAGTCATACTATTCAGATCTCTGCCAACAGCATCCCAGTTTCAGACCCCACTGCAGGCACTCCTCTGGCTCCCAGTTGGATACTGGAGGAACTGGCACCTGTTTTTCACTGCATGTGGTGAAAAACTGCCTGTTTGCCTTGAAGGCAGGACTGCCAGGTATCAATTTACTGTGCTGCAAGCTAAAATGAGTCAACAAGACATTCACCATTACTTGCTATCCTGGGTTATTGATGACAAATATAATCAGAATTATATCAACATACTTCTGCTCTACTCTAGCTTCCTGGCACCAGCAGGTTTAATATCAGCAGTGACTGCTGTATCAGTCAGCCTTTATTTCTTTTATTCCACTCTTCTCCAGCCTGTCCAGTTGTCTCTGGATGGCAGCACAGCCTGCTGCTGTGTCAGCCACTCCTCCCACTTTGGTGTCATCAGCAAACTTGCTGAGGGTGCTCTCTGTCCCTTCATCCAGGTCATTGATGAATATATTGAATAATATTGGACCCAGAATTGACCCTTGGGGGGTGCCACTAGTCACAGGCCTCCAGCCAGACTCTGCTCCACTGACCACAATTCTCTGGGCTCTGTCCTTCAGCCACTTCCCAATCCACCTTATTACACCATGACTCAATCTGCACTTCTTAAGCTTGGCTGTGAGGATCCCATGGGAGATAGTATCAAAAGCCTTGCTGAAGTCAAGGAATATCACATCCAGTGCACTTCCCTCATCTATCCATCTACTTATATCATCATAAAAGGCTAATGAGTCATGACTTCCCCTTACGGAATCCATGTTGACTACTTGTGATAAGCCTCCTTTCCTTCAGATGCCTAGAGAGGTGACAAGGACAAGCTGTTCCATTACCTTTCCAGGGATGGAGGTGTAGCTGACCAGGCTATAGTTACCCGGATCCTCCCTTTTGCCCTTTTTGAAGATTGGGACAACATCGTTTCTCCAGCCCTCAGGCACTTTCCTGATCTCCAGGACCTCTCAAAAACTATGGCAGGTGCCCGGGCAATAACCTCTGCCATCTCCCTCAGCACTTGTGGGTGTATCCCATCAGGGCCCATAGACTTGTGGATGTCCAGTTTACTCAACTAATTTCTAACCCAAGCCTCTTCAACTGGGGCAAAAACTTCCTTTCTCCAGAATTCCTCTGTGGTCTTGGAGACCTGGCACTCCTGGTAGCTGGCCTTAGTAGTAATGACAAAGGCAAAGGTGGCATTCAGCAACTCAGCCTTCTCTCTCTCCTTGGTCACCAGGGCACCCGCTTCATCCAGCAGCAGGCCCACACTACCTCTAGACTTCCTTTTGCCTCCAACATACTTGTAGAAGCTTTTCTTGTTCTCTTTGACCTCCCTTGCCAGCTTTAGTTCAAGGGAGGCCTTAGGTTTCCTTGTTGCATCCCTACATCCTTTGACAAACTCTTTATATTCTTCCCAAGTTGCCTGCCCCTCCTTCCACTTTTTATATATCTCCCTCTTCAGATTATGTTTTATCTACTCAACCATGCAGGTCTCCTAACTCTCTTACTAGATTTCCTACTCTTTGGGATGCACTGATCTTGAGCCAGAAGGAAATGGCGTTTGAATACTAGCCAACTTGCCTGGGCCCCTTTACTCTCAAGAGCCCTATCCCATGGGACTTTAGCAAGCAGTTCCCTGAGAAGGCCAAGGCTGGCCTTTCTGAAGTCCAGGGTAGCAATCCTGCTTGTGGCTCTTTGCCTACTGCCAGTAATTCCAAACTCCACCATCTCGTGGTCACTACAGCTAAGGGTGCCTCCTACCTTCACATTCTCAAGCAGTCCCTCTTTGTTGATCAGTACAAGGTCCAACATCACTCCTCTCCTTGTCGGCTCCTCCAACATCTGCATTAGGAAGTTATCATCAATGCTCTGGAGTAATCTATTGGACTGAGCATGTCTGGATGTGCAACTTTCCCAGCAAATGTCAGGGTAATTAAATTCCCCCATGACAACCAGAGACTGTGATTTCGAGGCTACTTCCAGCTTCTTGTAGAAGGCCTCATCAGCTTCCCTATCCTGATTAGGTGGGATGTAGTAAACACCTACAATATCTCCCATATTAATCTCCCCCTTAATCTTTTCCCACAAGCTTTCAACCTAGTCCTCATTGTCCCCCAGGGAGAGCTCCACACATTCCAATTGCTCTCTCACATAGCAACTTCACCACCTTGCCTTGTCAGCCTATCCTTCCTAAAAACGACATAGCAATTCATGACAGTGTTCCAGTCATGAGAATTGTCCCACCTTGTCTCAGTGATTGCAATGAGATCATGGTCCTGAGATGACACACAGATCTCTAGTTCATCCTGTTTGTTCCTCATGCTGTGTGCATTTGTGTACGGACATTTTTGTGAGTTGGTAATACTAGAGTACCTCCTGACTGGTACCAACCCTGAGGTAGCAGTGGGTCTGGCAGAGCTCCCCACAACTGTCTCCAGATTGTTTCCTGCAGGACAGGTTTTTCTCCTTTCCCCCTTCATATCTAGTTTAAATCTTGATCAATGAGCCCAGCCAATTCTTGTGACAGAAGCCTTCTTTCCTTATGAGAGAGTTGTAACCCATCTGATGCCAGCAGACCAGGTGTCATATAAACCACTCCATGATCAAAAAACCCCAAATTCCAATAATGACACCAGTCTTTCAGCTACTTATTAATTAAGTGTGTTTTCCACCTTCTGTCTATTTTTCCCCACTACTTGAGGGATTGAATGGAAAACTACCTGTGCTCCTGAACCTTCAAGCAATCTCCCTAGCGCCCTGAAGTCCTTTTTGATTGCATTTGGGGTTCTCTCAGTAATCTCATGATTACTCTTCTGGATAACTATAAAAGGATAATAACCAGAGGGGTGCAACAGATCAGGCAGCCTTCCTTTAATATCCTTAACCCGAGTCTCAGGGAATCATCAGACTTCCCTGTGTGTTGGGTCAGGTCTGCAGATTGGCTCCTCTGTTTCCTTCAATAGAGAGTCCCCCACTACTAGAATCCTCCTTTTCTTCTGCGTTGAGAAAGTCCTAAGTTGTGGGGCTGAGGGACACACTATGGGTGAATTACCAGATAGGTCTTCATTAGAAGGAGCATCAAATTCCAGGGGTCCATAACCCTTAAGTGAGTTCAGTGATGGAGGTGGGGAGGTGAAGGGAGGACCTGCCCACCCCCACGAGGTGGGTCATTCCTCCAAGCCTCCTCCTCCACCACTCCCCCACCCTCCAACTTGCTATAAGAAGACTGACTGTCGTGCAGGAGGGCCTCATATCTATTTTTCAGAGGCACCTGAAGAATAGAAGCAGGAAAAGGGGGTACTCGCCTTCTACCATGCCCATGAACTTGCCTTCACATGCTCCCTTTACTTAGGGTTCTGTTATTCATGTACTTTATACATTATTTTTAATGGGTACAGTTTAGTAGAATAATTAGAATTTAAAATAGGAAAACAGAAGCTGAAAGACTGGAGAGGGGAAAGAAAGAGTTCTGAAAAGCCTGGAAAACTTCCACTGACAGAGGACCAGATGAGATGAAATCTCCAGCAGCCAGAATGGATGGTGAGTGCAACACTGCCATCTCTTGAATACCCTTTGCAAGATCTGGTTTTCCACCGATTTCTTAAACTCAGTGAAGCACAGCTAGGGCTGCAGCTCCACTACGCACATCCCCACATGCTGGGTACTGACACCCCCCTCTCGAAGGCTAAGTAATCTAATTGAAGTCCAGACTTGCTGAGAGAAGAAAACAAATAGCAAAAAGGCAGCCAGGAAAAAGGAGGAAGCTGATGGTAGTTTGGTTGTAGTGTTAAATGAAACAAGATTTATTTCTCAAATCATTTCTCATAGGTTTGAAGTTTTAGAGTGCTCAAGGGTAAAGAGGCCATTTACACCATCTAGTCTGGATGCCTTCCTATTACAGTGTATTTAGAGGTTTTTTGTCTGTGCCATGGAGCTTGTTATCAACTAAAGAGGAGCTTCTAGAAAGGTGATAGAGTCTGAACCGAAAAATGAACAGATTGAGAATCTCTTGGTGGTTTCAGTTACTCTCATTCTTAGAAATGCATGTGTAATCTGCAGTTGGAAAATGTCCAACTACAATTCACTGCTACATCTTCCTTATACATTTCATTGCTAAAGTCTCAAATACCTGGCATTTTTTGATTCTGTGAAAGTATTTCAAATTACAGTCATGCATTCAATCTATCTTTTGCAAACTGAAGATGCCCTTCATAGAAAAAACAAATAACAAAACCAGACAACAAATAAAAATTTACCACACTATTGTAGCCACCTTACTGCATAGCTTCTGACATAGTCTTCACAACCCAGGTTGATATTCTTCAAAAGATACTTTCTGTTCGCTGTCAGGTACTCCAATCACAGATATATAATGACTATGATGACATTTGAAATCCTAGTATATTAATTTAACAATCAGTGGAAGGAATGTCTTAGTTGAATACCAGTGATTCCTAAAGGTATCTGTGGATTCAGAAGTAGACTCTGAATATACTCTTTGAGTCTTTAACAGCTGGAATTACCTCTTAAAAATGAAGCAAAATTTAAAATCAAAGAGGCATTGGAAAATGTCTGAAATGCTTCCTGGAAGTTTTCCTGAGTTTCCTCATGAGGGCAGAGCTATTTGGGAAACAATGTGTTAAGTAGGGTGAAATATTAATTTTTTTTTAATATAGAAGTTATTGAAGTAAATAATCTGTCACAATTCTCCAGCCTTAATTTCTCCTCATTTAAATAGATTAAGGCTGTATGCAAAAAAGAAATAATATATAATAACAGTTCGACTATTTACTTCACTCCATTTTATATTGTATGGGAGACTTGGGAATAAAAATCAAAATACATTTGTCAGTGAGTTGAATTGCCACCCTTTAATTCTCAAATCCTTTTTGTCTCCCAAATCCCATAATTCATGATTTTTAGCATCCTAACAATTCAATTCACACTTCTTAATGGTGATCTCGTACAGCTTTACTCCTAATACTGAATCATGAAATGACAATTACTTTCTCCAATATACACATCACAAAGGTGTACTGAATGAGTTTTCTCTAACAACATACAATGAAAGCTCTCTATGTGAGAGAGCAATTAGAATGTATGGAGATTTCCCTGGGGGACAATGAGGAGCAGGTTGAAAGCTTGTGGGTAAAGATCAAAGGTGAGACTAATATGGGACACATTGTAGTAGGTGTTTACTAGAGGCCACCTGATCAGGATAAGGAAGTTGATGAGGCCTTCTACAAGCAGCTGGGGGTAGCTTCAAAATCACAGGCTCT
>JAOEGS010009410.1:0-81880 GCA_025447755.1 Corythornis vintsioides
AACCTTCCCCCAGTTGCCCCTTCCCCCCCGCCCCCCCCCCCCATTATTTCTATAAAACTGTTTTGTATTTTACAAAGGAAGAGTTAAGTTTTGTGAAGTAGATGTTCCTACCAAAATTATTTCAGAAACTCAACAATCTAAACCTAATTCATGAGATTCCAAATCATAACCTCCTAGTTCAGGAGATTAACATGCAGAACATTCATTCGTATGAATTTTATGAAGAGAAACAGTAGCTTAACAGAGCTGAACTCCTTCGGACTTGTGAAATGAGAAGCTGACCAAGCAGCATGACCTGCTGAGCCATGTGCCAGACTCAAAGCCAGGAACACAAGTTCTTATTCATCTCTTAAGTCATTTTCCCCCTCAGCAACACTGGGTATAATGATCCCTCCACAAGATTTTCCTTACCTAGAATCTGTCAAATAAGGTTGGTAATATTTTTACAGCACTTTGAACAGACTATTTTTCCCTGTGGAAGTGTAGGAAAATTTCAGTCTTTATAATTTTTTAAAAATAATTTGTTCCTGTGTGTAGGGGTTGTTATAAAGATCATCACAATACTCTTTTTTTGCCTTACGCACACTCTAATTTTGACATTAAAGAGCAGACATTTCCTTATAAGACCAGCTATTCAAAAATAATGAGAATTGCAACAAAAATTTAAAAGGGGCAAATTCCATGTACGTACTTGACATCATCGAAGGCACTCATCTGCAGCTTCAGGAGATCTGCCACTTCCTTTATTAACTCCAAGCCCTTTTCCACACTCAGGGGGCTGTTGAAAGAGAGCAAGAAAACAGAGCATCATGAAAATGGAACTCATCAATACTTGAGAGGCTAAAAGTCCCAAAAGAGTTATCACCTTGGCCTCTTAGAGTCTGAAAGCCACCACTAACTGTATTCCTGTCACATAGTGATCGTGATATCAAGGGAATTGGGATCAGGTGCTTCTTCAGGCATGATGAATCACCTGAATTTTCCAGCAATAAGACAAACAATAAGGTGTAAATGGAATTGTTAGGAAGTGTAATGGGCCCATGATGCAGCAACCAGTTCATCTCAGTCCTCAATAAAAAACGTAATAAAGTAAAAGGACAGAAAGAGAGAAAAGGATTGACGAGACAAGGAGGGAAACAAACAATGAAAGTCAAATTGCAGTCTCAGTATCAAATGGACAAGGGAAAAGCATATTTTTAAATTCATTAGTTTTTAAAATGAATCTTCACTCAGTGAATGGATAAAAAATTATGTATTTGAAAGTAAACAATGGAGCAAGGCACACAGTCCAGAGGACACTGATTAGATACATAGGATTTAGTTTGGTGTGTGCATGCACTGCTGACAGAATCCGCTTTAAATCTTTTTAACCTTTGTCAATGCCACATTTACATTTTTTTAATTTCAAAAACAGGTTGCAATCAAGCCTAACACAAGAGCACTGCTATCATTTTAAAAAGCACTTATCTAGATGCAAAATTTAGATTTGCAAAATTTTCAGATTATTAAAGTTGTCACAACTCTAAAGATGCATTAAGAAAATTCTGTCCCTAATATACAGATCATACCTTGGTTAGTAGTTTTTCAGTACTATGGAACCAAATACCCAAGTATTAACAAAGTAAACAGATAAGGAATTGATGTAAGAATGTCCAGTGAGAAAAACAGATACAACATTATTTAAATTGTGATTATAGAATTATTCTCAACATTTTTTAAACTCCAAAGACCATAAAATTAAACCTTACAAGCTTGATACTTATCTGACATGCCACTGTAAATCAGAAACAACTTTGAAGAGACTAACCCAGGGGAAAAAGGTTCTGTATTTTTTTCCTTCAAGGATTTATAACAAGTAGGAGACAGAGGTGTCAAAAATGTATGTACTATTAGACATGATCTTTTCAACCGGAATAAGGGGAAAAAAAAGATTTTGTCAAACCTCTGTACCCAGGTTATTATTTCTGCTTCCCAGTGAAATTCTTTGAATGTAATTCTGTATCATGGTAATCATTGCCACAATTTTATTTATTGTCTGCAATGAGCACTGTTTATTTATTTATTTATTGTACTGGGTTCTGTGTACACTGCCCTAAGGGCACCTCTATTTAAATAATGGGATGTCTCGTGTGGATCTTGGTTAGGATGGAATTGCTCAGTTTCCCTTCATGCTCCTAACCCAAAATGCTCAAGAGACCTTCTGTCACACAAGCAGAGGTAGCCCCTCAAGGCACCAAATAAATTTAGAGTTTTTCTAGATGTCTAAGACAGAAATGTTCTTGTGTGAAAGTAACAAAGGAATCTGATTGTTTCTGTAAGGAAAAAAAAATGTACTATATCCATAAACCCCCTATATTTCAAGGCCTGACAGTGGGTAGAAATGTGATTATTCCCATCACTATGAAAGCAGATTGTCACAGTGACTCAGGGGCTTATGTGTTAATTAAATCTTTTCTCCCAAAGATGTTGGCTTAAATTTTATGGAAATGATTGGTGGCAGCAAGTGGGCTCTTACTGTAATAGCAAGTCTACATAGCAGTGCAGGCAGTCTGCTCTGTACATTGGTGTCTCTTTTTTTTACCAAGGGAGTCTCATTTGTAAAAGCTCAACCTCCTACTCCCTGTTTACTCCTCCCCTGAAAAAGCATTCCCCAGCTTCAAAAACAAGGTATGTGCTACAAACCTATGTAGCAACAGTAATGGAGGACATAATCAGAGCATTTTTATGCTACAACCAGCACAAATGAAGAGAAAAATGGGAGAAAAATTGCTGCTGGATTCTTTTGCAAATCTGGGCCTCTAGCCTGAGTAACTCTCAGCCAGTATCAAACTTAAACATCTAAGTTCACAAACTCACATGCAGCTTGTTAGGCAAAGAAATTGTCATTCATAGGGTCACAGAAAAGCTGGAGAACCGGTAATCTCTGATGCCAGTACTGTTATTGACCACACTATCACATTTGAGGATTCACATTAATTTCTATCACAATATTTTCCACAGCAATTTTTTTCAACTTCTTAACTCTTGATACATACTAGTACTGTTTATTACACTTCTGTGAGTCGTACTGTAGAAGAGTTGAATATTCAACACCTTTATCTAAAAATGTGAGAACATCATTCTCCACACTCTATTTCTGCTTCACTTTTGTTCAGTGTTCCATTTTTTCTCAGTGTTTCATGGTTTGTACAGTGGCTGCCTTTAGCTTTGTTTACATAGAGAGAATACACCATTCCCACCAGCACAGTACTAAACAAGCCAGCGTACCTTGCAACAGCACTGTACACCAACATCACCCCTCTGATTTCAGGTTTATACAAGAACAGTTACCAGAAGACAACTTATAAACATCACCTTATTCTTCTGCCCATGGTCCTCCCACATGTCCTCAGTGCAAGCTAACAGTACTGATGAAACAGCTGCTATCTGTGAACTCTCATGAACTATGCTTAGGTTTTGGATTGCTTGATTTAGTCCTAAATGGGGAGAAGTTTCTGTATTGTGAAGTGGTTTGGTTTTTTTTCTTATGAATATGATTCATCTATTGATTATCAGGGTTCAACAACAATGGAATTAATAAAAAAATAGTTGTTCAGATAAGAAACAGTGAGCTACTCCAGACAGAATTTGGCAATGAAAGAAGTCTCTTTAGACAACCCTGATGATGAAACTATTTTATCAAGACCAAAGACTTGCAGAAAAGCTAAGGGTAGGATTCTCATTACTTTGAACTTTCAAGATGGTCCTTTCAGTTCCCTATAGTGGGAAGGAGAGAGGGAAACCTCCTTTTGATCACAGGCCTTACTGGTACTTGTTGCAGCATGGCACAGAGCGCATCTCAGGGCTATTGCCTTGCAATGTCCACACGTGCTACTACACAGGTCCAACCCACAGACATTTTCTTTTGGGAGCCTGGAATAACACATTTCAGTACACCAGTAAGGGTGAATGCTTAAAAGAGAAATCTAAACTTACATAAGCCTCAGAGATACAAATCATGTACTGGAAAAGGAAAAAGTATCAAAAGGCCTACTCATGGATGCTATTTATGCTTTGCAAGTTCTTTGAGGCTCTTTCTTTGCCAAAGATAATTAAAAGTGGTTATTTAACAGTTCTACTTGATTTTATCATCACTTTTTCTGATTGCTTTGAAGGTTTCTGATCACCTTTGGTCTAGATTTTGGCCATAAGAAGAATAAACTGTTGGATGGCATAGCATGTTTTTGCAGATGACATAGTGGTGGCCAGCTGAGATCTTGAGACAATGGTTATTTTGGGTTTCCTACCTCTGCCCTCACTTCACTTGCTGTAAATTTCTCTTTTGTATCTTCTTTCAAGTTAACTGTGCTAAGATATGATAATAGCAGCTAAAACAAATGTAATACATCTCACAGTTTAAAATAATTATTTTCTGGTCCTTTTTAGGTATCTACCTCCAATTCTGTATAGCTTGGAAGATGAAAAGAAAGTCAGAATGTATAGAATATTCATGTACAACTAATCTCCTTCTATTACATTATCATCTAATGCCATCTCTATCTGTGAGTGCTAGTTTAAATATTTTTCAGTTGACAGATTCAGACCTTATTGAACCAGTAGCAGAACTCTGTCTCATATGCCAATCTCTATCTCATATTATTTGTAGAATATACTTTGTTTGACAGGTTAATGACAATGAAGAAATCAGGGAGTGAAATATAAATATTTCCTGTGGGGTTTATGCAGATATATATAATTTTAAAGTCTGGCAGAGTGTCATCAGCAAAAGATTTCACTGCTACTTTTGTTTAATCTCACTTTTCAGGGCACAGCTCATGAACTAAACTAGTTATACCTGCTGGAGCATACAGCTTACAAATCTCCAAAAATAACTAGTGTTATATGGTGGTACTACATTATTCCTTCAGATGAAATGACTCCCCAGCTCAGCACAAGACTGATGTCATGATTTCACATTGTGACATAACCATGAAAACTTCCCTATCCATTTTAACTATGAGAAAAATAAAGTCCAATCCATACCAATTTAACTGAGCCAAAATAATCACATAAAAATAAAGACGTATATAGACTATAAAACTGTTTTAAGAGATTAATCTGAAATGAAAGTACAGGAATAAATACCTGTTAATTTTAATGTGAGCTGCTGAGCACTTCTGAAAATTAATATAATCCATTTAAATGCTGAGGAGTGGATTTGGGAAGCCATATTTATGTAATAGTTTGTTAAAACATTTCCACAAAGTGTACTGGATATTGAATACAGGAAAATTAGATTGCCTGGTGAAAATAACATTCTGTATCTTCCAATATCAAAATTCTTCCCAGTGAGGGAGCTGAAAACAGAAATATTTTAAGAAACAATCCACTTACAGAGGTAATTAAAATAATAAAACATAGGATTATAATATTCCTCTGGTATTGTCTATTAAAGAATTCACTTTTCATTTGTCAATGTACACGAAAAGTACACCAAGGAGGGGTCATTTCTAAAATCTAATCCCAGAAAGTTGCCACAACTTCAAATAATCCTATTAAGTTATTTTCTTACAAAAATGTAAGAATATGGTAGCAATTTTTTAAAATCTACCTATAGAAACTCACAGTCTTCAGTGGTTTTATATATGAGAGAATATCTGTTGCTAAATGAATTATGAATGAGGAAGAGAATATGTCTTCACCTGGAAGAGGCCTATCAAATTACCCTGGTCTAGACATATTCCTGATCCTCAGTTTCATTACTCATAGAATGAAGGCAATGCAACCAACTTTTTCAGAAGCCTAATATTCTTATTTAAATGGCTGTTATAATTTGACCTGAATGCCTTCTGGATGCAAGAATAGAAATAGTAGCACTACCAGCTCTCCCTAAAGGCTATAGATTTCTCCCCATTCAAATATGCAGAAGATGCTGTAGTAGTGAATACCATATAACCAGAAAATTAACTTTGAGTTATAAGAAAATCTTCTCTCATTCCCCTAATCAAAAATTTTGTTCCAAACTTTTTCAGCACAGAGGACCTTACTCTCACTAGATCCATGTGAAGATAACTTCTCCCTCACTGGAGTAGCTTTGTTCAGTACCTGCTGTGGGTAAATGGAGTAGGCAGCAAGTCTTTTTTACGTACTGAAAGCCCAGAATAAAGTCTCCCTGAAGCTTTCTCTTCTCCTAGATGAACAACCCCAACTCTCTCAGCCTTTATTCATAGGAGAGGTGTTCCAGCCCACTGATTATTTCTCTTGTCCTGATGCCATGTTTTCAAGAAATTCCCAAGATAAACTACAGATCTGATGAGTGAGGACAATCACTTTGAATAATGGACTTAATGATTTATGAATTCAAGGCTCAAAACTTCCCCTTCTGGTCAAAGAACAAGCACAAATCATGTAAATGTAGGAACAGGAGGAGCTCTGCAGGAAGTTCACACTGGCAGCATGGCCAGGTCTGCATGTTGAGGTAAATGGACATCAAACTCTAAAAAAAAGCCAGTGGGGAATATCAAAGGGAACATGAGGAAAAACAGAAGTAAACAATGATTAAAACTATATGTTCTGTATTTCCCAACATGGCTGTCAAAACAATCCCATAAATTGATCCATTTTGGTAGAGAAAAATCGGATCCAGTTATACAGATGGCTTGATTGCTAGCGTTTGCCAAGCCTGCTCCCAGTCCAAGGAGAGCAACATGTAGCTCAATGTTACGTTGAGGTTATGTCAGTCTCACAAGCAGTTGCTCTCATTTGCTTTTCCTCCTCCCAGCTGCCAAGTGCCTTCGGAAACCCACTTACTGAACTCTGAAACGCTCCCTTAGTGCCGTCATTCAAATTATGTATTGTCTTTACCAGACTGTACCTAGTGCCCTTCCAATCCTCTGTTTAGCAATTGTAATGCAGCACTATAATGGACATCCAGTCAGCCCTGTCAGATTAGTTCAATTGAATCATTTTCTGCAAAAATGAAGAATAATCTACAGTACAGAAATAGGCCTGACACTGGGAATTGCACTCCTTAAACCTAAATGTCAGTCTAATCCCCAGTGAAATCTTAAGTAAGGCAGGGTTCAATCCACCTTAAATCAGGACATGGGCAATGAAGGCCAGTTTGCCCATTTCTGAGAGTGCTGAGCAGTGCACTAAAATTGCAAGGCATTTCTCTACAACTTGGAAGTTTCCTGAGTGCTTAACTAGAGTTCTCCCAGAAGTATCAGAAAATGCATTTGCTGGGGAGGTAAATGCCATTTTCACACCCAGCCTCTCTTTTTTTTTAACCAAGCCCAAGCAGAGCAGCATCTCCACTGATTTCCACTGCAGAAGATTCAAAAGTTTGGTTACACCTATGTTGAGCTTGAATACTAGTGAATCCACATCTCAACCAGAGGAATGCGGGATGTAAAATCTGAACCCAGCACCTAGGACTTCTAGGGAGAGTATTTTTATTTTTTTTTTTAGACTGTTTACTTTAAATATTTACTAATGTAAAATGCACAAATGCTCATGGACCAGCTCAAATGTTTGGACCAGCAGTCTTCCTCCCTCCTGAGTTCTGCAAGTTAATTTTCTCTCATGCATGTTTATCTATCTTCATCTGTTGCTTCTATGGCTGAAGATCAACTGCTGTGTCATCAAGAAGATAATGTACAGTGTTATCATTCACAGGTGGTATGCGGAGCACTTTCCTAGGAAGTGGGAGTTTTAGTTCAGACTACTTTCAGTTAGATCTCTTCAATCTCCTGCTTCACTTACTGAGCCCTGAAGGAATAAGCAGAAGACAGGCAGAAGATACTACACTTCATGCCTTTCAGCAGAGAAGCAGTAGACACACTGGATCCCAGAACATCCTTTTTGTTTGGTGTGTCTCTGAAACAGAGCATGAAGTCTGGGCTGTCTCCTGGTATCTCCCCAAGCCCCTTCTAATCACTGGAGGAAAGGAGATGCCTAACCTCCCTGTATGGCTATTTCACTTGTGCCTCATGGAACTTGATGTCAAATGAGGTGGATGACATGCCCATCCTTGAGGAAGATGTGCAGCATGTAGCAGCTCTAAGTTTGGCACCTAAATAAAGCAGTTGGTCTTTCACCATAAATTCTGAAATAATTGCATTTCAGCTTTAAACCTAGAAATGTGCCTTAAAGGGGAAAGGCATTAACCACATGGATAACAAGACAGATACACAATGTTCTTGAAAACAGAAGTGGAATGGACTAAACCTGTTGAAGAATTTAATTTCATTGATCAATCTATGTTAAACAATGAGAGGTACATGCAGATTATGCCCTGCAGGTGAAAGCATTGGGTTAGAAATATAAGATTCTTTCTCAGTTGGATCTTTACCCCACAGGTTCACACGCTAGCAAAAATAATCTAGCAAAAATAAATCAGACCTAGTCGGACAGTTGTTTGGATGGGTTCAACAAAGATCAGTGTCTTCTAGTGCTGGTACTTAACTCTAGAAGCAAATCTAAGGCTTAAACTGACAAATGAAATTTTGTTGGCCCTGCCTACCTCTGTATTTCTTTTGAATGTTTATAGCTAAGACTTTTTAACAGTTGTTCACCATAGGCACACACTGCAACTGTTTTCATGTTGAATTTTTTTTTTTTTTTAATGCTGATCTTAAATATTTTGTTGTTGGTTGGTTTAGTTTTTTTTAAATACTGAATTTTAGGAAAGATGTGTTCCATAGTTTAAAATAATTATTTAAGAAAGATCCACATCGCCTTTTTCAATAATTTCTCTGTGCATTGGTATCAATTTAGCTTCCTCTTATTGGCAGAACAACAGTCTATAACTGTCTCACTTTCTTAATATGCAGCACAGTCTCCTAAGCACTACAGATAAAAGCTAAATCTGAAAAAAATCAATGTTCAGAAATATGGGTCTGGGATACCATATGGAATGCTTTCAGGAGTCAAATAAACAGGCCACCTTTAAGATGAATAATGTTCAGGATTAGATTTCTCTGGCTGCTAAAACCATTTGGCAGCAGCATGGGCATTGACTAGATTGCAGGCAAACTCCCTGCTGATGGGAAGCTAGGAGGAGCAGCCCAGCCAGCTCCAGCATAGGCTGCCATCCCCCCTCCAAGCCTGGAAAAGAGAAGATGCATTTCTCACAGGGCTCTGAGGGACATGGAGATATTTCAGAGCTTCTTTACAATGACTTTTAGATTCACTAGGAACCATGTGTTTGCTTATTATTTGCTCTAACCAACACAAAATATTAAAAATCCGGTAGAGGGGGGGTCTACTTGAATAGGTGACAGCAGCTTCAACACTTTTAACCACCCACTTTCATGGAGCAGTATCAGGCCTGATTTCTTTCATGTCATATCTCCACTATCAGTGCCTTGCTCGGTAAAGGGAAGAGGAGTCAGAATGCCAGGACTTGAGGGCTGCCTTTCCATGGGCAAGAGGTGGTGCATACCAGCTATGACTGCTTTGCCTGCTGAAAGCAGTCAAGAGAAAAGGGTAAAGAGGGGGAAAACAATTACCAGTTCCTGCTGCTGGGATCAAGACAGAGAAGAGCAATTGCTGAAGGAGCACATACCCAGCAATATCTCCTAACACCAAATGCTGAGTCAGTTCTCAGCAGTAGCCACTAGCACAAGACTGGAGGTTGTTTTAAACCACCTTGAAAATGCTACTCCCTGATTTCATTAAGCCAGCAGTAGATACAAGAGAGTTCAAAAATAAGACTTAAGAAATAAAGTCCAAGATAATTCTGGAAAAGTTCTGAAGGAGGGAAAGAGAAGAGGTCATCTGATATACATCCCTGTAAGGACTACCTAAGGAGCAGTCTGCCCTGGGAAAAACAATGCTGCGACAGAAAACTTTTTTTTTTTCTTCTTCTTCGTGGGCACTGTTGTATGCACATTGTTAAAAAATCAAGAAATAAAGATGTTTAGTTGTTCTGTAACAATATTCAACATTGGCTTCAGTTCCCTGTGGAAAACCACAAAAATTGTGAAGATTTCTATGAAATTGCCAGTATTCAAGCAGCTGACCAAAGCCCAGTTGAAAAGTAGCAAAACACACTTTTTTTTTTTCTCCCCACAAGTGCTAAAGACACCTGACCAAATAAATGATAATACCATACATGAAAAAAAAAACAGATTCCAACTGACTCAGTATCTGACCCCAGTGGTCAGACACAAGAATAGTGTCATTTTATCCTTACATGAACCCATGAAACACATAAGTCTCATGTTTCCAGACTGGGATGGGAATCCCAGCCAGACACGCTACCTCCAAGTGCACTGAAGTCTGGGCAAAGAACAGAGAGAGATCAGAAATCAGTCCTCCTTGCATTATACCCTGCAGCAAGAATATTCCTCCTGAAAATATAGTGTAATTGTACAAAAATTAGTATGATTATGCATATACTCATTACTTATAAAAATCTCCCTTTTAAAAAAATACTCCTGCTGAACTCTTGACCTCAGTTATATGCATTATTTCTGTGTTAGGAAATATATAGCAGGAAAATAGGCCACTGACTTTAGAATTTGCATGCCTTCTTTTAAGTTTTCAAATCTGAAAATATTTGCCACCACACCATGAGCAGGATTTATGTATCTTAACAGACACAAAGCTATACTTCAAAATTTTCCATGTCCTCAGAGCCGACTATGAGTTTTAATAACACCTTTATTTCCCCCCCAGAAACGACTATTTTTGTTAATGTCTTTTATTTTGTCATACTTATTCCAGCTGAATTTCATCTACCATTGTGCTCTTTAATCCCTCAATGTATTTCAAGCCATCTGGAATTTTTCTAAATCCTCCATAGTTCTTCCTAACAGAGACAATTTGCCCATGGGGTACCCCTAATCTCTGTACATGCTGAGAAGCAGCAGTTCATGACGAATCTTTCCTATCTTATAATCAGCTCTTAATCCACAGTGATACCCTGGCCCTTGCTCTTTGACTCACACTCCTTAAAGTTGATATGAAGAGCATCCCATTTATCTCCTGTTGATTTGAAGGGTAGGTACAACTTGCGATTTGCTGCAACAGCAGCTTTTCTCCCAGGAGAGTCTGATGTATCTCATCAGTAGGTGCTTTGCCTCCGAGGGTCTTTCGGGTGTAGTGCTGCCGTGAAGGAGGAGAGGGGGTCCCTAGCACTGCCTACTGGAGACTGAGGCTCAGTGGCCTTCAGATATAAATGAAGACTTAAGATGTGATTAGTAGATTAGCACTGATGTCTCAGAGTCTGTGATCACAGCACTTCTCCAGCTCAAAGCTGAAAACAATACTAAGATTTTAAGTACACAACCTAATATTTTTTCCCCTTATCTCTTTTTTCTTTTTTCTTCTAAGATTAGTAAATATTTTAACAAGCAGCCTAATGGGAAACTCAGTTACTGAAGTATGAAACAGAAGGATGTGAACTCTGTGTGCAAATTTCATTAGTAACTGAACCATGGAAGAGCCGATGCCATCACAAGAAACAGATGCAGCTTTAACAAGGTCCTCAAGAGATTTTCATGCAATCTAGATGGAAGATGACAGATTTGCCTGAGCAAGTAATGAAGGATGTATGGTCTCTACACATGCCCCATGGAAGGATTGAGTGCTCCTGCTATCATAGGAAGCACACGACATGTCAGAGGAGACATGGTAACACAATTACATCATTCTCCCATTCTCACCAGGTTGGAAACCACCAGTAGAATGATACTGAATCCAGCCTTCTTCCACTCCTACTTCTCTTTTTCTAGACACAAAAGAAGCCTCAGTCATCACAAGACATACATATTAGGCATACAATGGATGAGAAACTGAGACATTAGAGTGATTTGCTCTAGGTCACAGAGGAGCTAAGTGGCATAGCAAGGACTACTGGGAACGTTTTAACATCAAAGTAATATATAGTGTTGCCATTCTTTCTGAGCCTACCAAGCCTAAAAAAAAAAAAAACCAAAAAATTTAGACAGCAAAATTGTATTTATTTCTCATGTGTGGAAGTGCCCCTGAGAGTAACTCATCCGATAATCTATAATGAAACTCCTGGGCACTGATGCTTCAAGTCCATGGCATTACAACAGCTTGCCTGTGTCAGTCTGAGTTTTCAGTCTTTTGTCTGTGTTTCAGTAGTTTCATACATCCTGAAGCACACATTCTCAACAAAGACTTAGAAGAGGAATGTATTTCATCATTAAATTAATTTCATTTGGTTAGAGTGGGGTCTGTACCTTATATTTAGTTAAATAATGATTAATTTTGTAAATGGTTCACATTTATTCAGGATTCATGAAAGCAACCAAATAACTTCTGAGCACAGAGCTACTCATGGGATTGTTTGAAAGCTGCCTGATTTCACAGCACTGTTATTGTAATCACTTTAAGGCCACTGCAGTTTTATTGCATTGGGCTGCAGTTTTGCTTTTCTATGCTTGTTTCCTCAAAGGCTTTATTAGTCATAAAACCTTTTTAAGTTTACTTCTGTTTTGACAGCTCAGCAAATTCCCACTTTTGTGTTTTATTTTATTTTTTCCTCTTTCCTACCAACAGTAAGTGTGAATTTAAACATCTTAATACAGACAGATTCAAGTCCAGACCAATTTGTAATCCAGACAATACTTGGTAAAAATCAATGGCAGTGGTCAGGCTATGAAGGTCAGAGGAGATAACAGCATCATGGAAACATGAGAGTGATAGAGAAGTCAAGAAGGATCAACTCTCCAGAGCTCTAATGGAAGTGTGACACTGTGCCAGCCTGTACTTGCTTTACTTCAAACACGTGCTACCTCCCACTGTGTTAATAGCAACAAATTCATACACTTGCTTTGTTGCTAGCAGAAGCATGGAAATCATGGCAATAACCTGGGCCATAACTGTGATGTCCTCCTTTCTGAGGCCAGGATGGACCCCACCAAAGTACTCCCTAATGTATTTTCAGCTGCATGTTAGAAAAAGTCCTGGAGTCCGCTTGTCATGAAACCCAAATGCCTGATGCAAAAAAAAAAAATCCTTGAAAATGTAAAATTGATCTTTCATATAAAATTACTCCTTCACACAGTAATTAATAAGATTGAGAACAACCAATTATATAAATTTTAATGCATTCCAAGTTTTCATTCTTTCCCTTCCTTCATATCTTCCTACTTCCTTCAAGGCAGCTTAAAGTCCAGACCAATTTATAATGCAAGTGGTTTAAATTGAAAACAGAAATAATGTCCAAACAACCTAGTGTTGAAAGAAAGAAGTTAAAGAAACACAAAAATTTCTATGAGAGATAAAAACTTTAAAGAGCTTAAAATTGACTTTTTTACCAAAACAATTCCCTACACTATTAAGAAATTAACTCTAAATCAATTTCCATAGAATATATACCTAGTCTTTAGGTTGTGTTATACCTTCTACAAATATGGGTCAGAATGCCAGAATATCCACTTATAAGAAAAATGAAACTATTTTCTCTGCTTTGTTTTATTCCCGGTGTTCGGAATTAGTAGTCCTGATTTTCTACTTATGAAACTTCATTTTTATGAAAAAAAAAATTATTTAAAGTTATTTCCTTACAATTTCTAGTGGTTGGTTATTTACATTATCTAAGAAATTAAAAAAAAAAAAAATCAGGAGGATAGAAAACTGCTTTCAGGACTGAAAAAAATGCACTTTTACACCTCTGAGCTTCCCATGACTGGGCACAACAAAACTGATTAAAAGGTACTGGTAGATAATAGACTACATGATGATTCACTTTGCTGCATTTCCAGGAATCCTGATATTTGGTTTTCTTCTCACTCATTTCAAAAACTTGAAATTCATCACTCTTTTATAATGAGCTTTATTACCCCAAAGCCACAGTGATATACTAAAAGTACTGACCATCTGGTATTGTGAGATATTGCAGCATCTCAGGGTTGTAACAACTATCAACTGTTTATGAAAACAAAGCAGAGCTCCCAACCCTATCCCTAGTTCAGGGATATGCAACATGCCACCTCCCTGATGAAAGGTCTACAGCCTGGAGTAACCCAAACGAGCCCACACAGAGGTTGTGGAGTAACTGCAACAGCTGCTCCTCCAAAGAGCCAGCAAGACCCAAACACAACACAGAAGGCATGGAAAGGCAGAAACGTTTGCTTGGGAATGTCTGTTCTGGGAAAATACACCAACAGCCATATCTGTTCAGCTAAGTGGAGAGATTCAAATATGAGCTGGGCCTTGTGGCACTACTGGGGACTCCAGCTGCACTCTTACAATTGTCCATTGCCCTTCATCCACTCAACGGACCAGTGATTCCTTGCCATTACTGGTGCTGGTGTGACAGATCACCTGGTCACCAGCTACATTAACTCAGAATTTAGCTCTGGATATTCCTCTAGTGGTACAAATGCAGAGCTGGTCCCAACAGAAATCAGGGGAAAATATCTGGGAAAGTGAAGCCCTAAGAAGAAGGAAAGCTGGATCTTTTGAAGAATCATTCTCTTGTAAAGGCACTTATGTAAGCAGGTGAGACTCATGCTCCAGGATAATATATTTCAACAGGTTTTGGAAGCTAAGGTCAATAGAAGTAGAACAGACTATCATTTTACCCCTGCCCATGCAACAAATAAGAAGAAATTAAAAGTATTCAAAGATAACCTTACTTATTAAAAAATAAAACAACAAAAAACAAAAGCTCCAGAATTTGTTGCTCTCTAGCGACTGTTTTTCTATTATTTTATTGTGCATAAATAAGAAGCATGAAGCATCATTTTCCTATGGTAATATATAATATCAGAATTAAGACAGTGAAGCAATAATGTGGGGGATATGATCTCTGTCACTTTCTAAGTATCACAAGGAAACTGGAGGATTAAAGAGGAAAATAAATTATTTTACATCTAGAAAACTCTAGGCAGTATGCATAATTACATATGAAGAGCTAGCCAAGGAAGATTCTAAATTTACGTCTCTCCACCGGTTATGGTGCTGAGACAGAGTGACAGAATTTTCTTTACCAGAAAAATTCATAGGCAAGTATTTTCCACCTGTAGTATTTTAGATAGGGGGTCAAGCTATGTTATCAGAAGTAAAACTTTTAGCTTAAATATCATTTGACATTTATGGAACTTACTGATAAAAGGGTACAGACTGCTTGGAAAAGTGACAAAGCAAGGGAAAAAAAATTTACATTTTTAATGTGAGCATTGTTATCCCTTGATTATTTTAATAGACTTTAGTGACAGGAGCTTTTCTATTATATGTATGTTTAGAAATCCTTTAATTTTTAAAGCTAGCTGTAGAAGTTAAGTAAAGAATATGTATAAATCTTTTCCCTTGATAAAGTGAACTTGCAGGTAGAATAGCTACTTCAAAAAGGACATTGAGATATGCAGAGAAGGTCAAATCAGTGTTTCTGTTTGTATATATGTATGAAAAGACAAGAACATTTTGTTACTACTTTCTAAAAAAGAGCTGAAAAGCCTCATGGAATACTAAACCTCAGCTTCTAAGAAACATCAAGACCTTCCAGTAACAAAGAACAATAAATCCCTTTCACTGTTGTAGATATTGTGATTAAATTTATCCTATTTATTTTAAATTTAATATTTAAATGCAATTAAAATGTTCTAAATATTTCAGCCTGGTAGAGGAAACAAATCATGAAGATCATAAAAATACAATGCTTCAATGACTTGCCTAGGAAAACAGAAAACTTGGGGAACAAACAAAGAGTTCTGTACAACCCAGCTTCAGGGTCCTAACCTGAACACCACCCTGAGGAAAGTAATCATTATATGCAAAGCATTATCATTTATCACCTTTGTAAAGGTGAAGAAACAATATCAAACATTTGGAATTGAATTTACCCTTCAGCATGTAAAATGAGTCAGGCTAATCATATTCCATAGCAATACTATATACTATGAACCAAGACACATTTTCAGCTTTTTCACAGCATCTGAGCAAATTACCAGCTACCTCAAATTAAATGCATAGAAAGGTATGTATGATCCAATTAAGTTAACATGTTGTGAACAGATGTACAGCCTATATAATTTTACACTGACAATCTGGAATTGAGAGTTAACATATGACATAACACAAAAAAATCCAGGAATTGACTAATACAACTATGCCAGAAGTTGGCTCACAAGCTAACAAAGCTGCCGTGAGCTGTTTGTGATTTTGTATTTAAATGAAAAACTTCAAGCACAGACATTTTGACAAGTTACAAAACAGGACAGGTACCTCTGAATTGGATGCCCAAGCATGACTTCAGACCAGCATTGCTTGCCTTTGAAACTCAAAAGACTGTGATAAGCAGTGAAAAGAAATGAACTTTCTATTCTCACATTAAATTATTTTCTTTTTTTAGTGCATGTAACTACTCAATCACATATTTAAAATGCACACCAGCTTGACTATTTAAACTGCTGAGCTTGTGGCAGCTTGCATTCAGTTTTACTGGAGATGGTAAGAATTACATGTTCTGGAAAGTCAGACTTTGGGTTTCCTCATGAGAGACTTAGGGAGATAAACACTGTTTAAATGTTTTGATTATGGGATCTTGGCCCTCAGCTTAGAGCATATCCTGCCAGACAAATGGTAGTCCTGGCATTTTCTCCAATCCCCCCAAATTTTCCATACTTACAGAACTAGAATTTCAGAAATTAGGAAGACCATTTTTGACCAAAGGCAGAGCTCACACTGATGTATCCCCACCACGATGGAAAGGTATTTATAACTACAGCCAAAGTAGCATACACATGAAAATAACATCCTGTAGACAGCTTTGTTTTATAAAGTTACTTTAGAGATTCAGAGCTAAAATTAGAGAAACTGTTCAAAGCAGTTACACTGAGAAAGAAGCAAGCCTCTTTCACAGAAATCCTACAGTAGTAGAGCACCAATTTTTTGAAGGAGAAAAGAGTAAACAAAGAATATCACTCAATTTCATTGGTTTCTCAGAATAATAAAGTGCTGAAGCAGCACAGTGGAGGATTTGCTGGACAATTTTCTACACTGAAACTGTCAATTCATTCTGAAGCTTAGCACTGATGGATATTATGGATTGGTATGGATTGCACTGCTCCAACCATCCGAAAGGTCACTCGACAAACACAGCAGGAGTGACCTATTGTTCTTGCCATCGACAATCAGGCTGCCGTTCTGACAAGTTTTTAAACTATCACAAATCTTTTCTTCATGTATTACATGGAAATGTTTATCTTTGCTTTGTGGCACAATTAAAAGCTGGCATCTTAGGAGTTCACTGAAGCAATCTTAATATCTCCTTGGATCACACTTGCAAAGCCATGGAAGCCTGAGAATCTAATAGTGAATGGATCACCCCTGACATCTGTCAACTATACCACCGAGTATAATCTTTTCAGTTCCATTTTCATATAAGAAGGTGAAAAGAACTCAAGCTATTATCCCCAGTGTACAAATATGTTGGACTACTTCCCTTTCTCACCAAAAGACCACTGTTTCAGCTGTAAAAACAAAGCTGGGCTGCTCAAAAAAAAAAAATCCCAATAAAAAATTGATGGATTTGAACCTGTTGCCTTATGGAGGAAGAAGAAACCATACACAGATGTAGAAATGTAAAATTAAAATTACCTTTCCTGTTATTTTGGAATTTGACTTTGTGTGCACAAGTTAAATTTGGAGTAAAAAAAAAAAAAAAATCTAAATTTTATTTTTACATTTATAATTTTAAATGTACTAATTGCTGCAAAAAAAAAAAAAAACTTTACACATGAATTTGTCTAACACTCAGTTTGTTAGAAATATTTATTTCATGCCTAACTTTAGCATCAGCTTCCTCTCAATTTAAAATGGAAAACTTAAAAAAACCCATAAAGATCTAAATACATAAACAGAATCACAGAGTCATTTAGGTTTGAAAATATCTTCAGAATCATCAAGTCCAAATGTAAAATAATAAAGATCTGTTGGGAAATCTATTTCCTGAATATTTATAGACTACAACCACCTCTAAACTAGGAGTGATTAAAAATCTGATTAGGAATAGCTCTGGCCCCTTAACTTCAATGTATAAATATAACATGTATGTCCCATTTATATATAAATTTATAGTATATTAATACTATTTATTTACTGCAAACAGGAAGATTTTTGGCACAAAAACTTAATGATATAGGAAGCTAATGGAAGAAGTGTTCCTTAAAGAAAATTAAAATTTCTTTTTTGTGCAGGAAAAATTATCAAACATCTCTTTTCCTATGCTCTCTCCCCCAAGAAGGCAATACAGTCAAAGCAACATTCATGAAAACTAGTCCTTACTGAAACTCTCGGCTACCTTGATCCAATGGCTCTCTAAGGCCACTTCACGTAATATAGAAATGTTTGTGGTAAATACTACTGTGTACAGATCCCTAAAATGCTGTAGAAAGCACTTCACTGTTTGTGCAGAGTGCACAAGTCCACTTTTGGCACATGGAATTTACTGAAAAGGTTTTATTAGTATGATAAAATTCCAGAATATATAAATTCTCATCTGGAAAGTACAGGGTCTTCATTTTACTCTTACTTTTTGGATAGACCTACTCAAAAAAACCAAGTTTAACAGCAACAAAAATAAAACTAGCATATTTTTGAGTTGAAATACTGAGGATGGCCAAATCACTGAAGAGTGAACAACGCCTGGCTATGAACCCTGATCAAAAATCTGTTTGCTGCAGATCAAATGCAACATAAACCTTGTATAGAAGTTTCTCTTTAATTCAACTCAATAAGCTAATTGTCTCAAATAATTAATTCATTCTAGATTAAGAACTGGAATAAAAAAAGCATGAAAAGTTTACAGTGGCTTTAGAATTTACTTCTAACTGTACTCAAAGTGCTAAGAATGTAGTGAGGAGTTATCTTCAGTTTTCTGAATGCAGATAATGTATTTTGCATAATTACCAGGTTACCATTAAAGACTAAAATTATTTTGATAAACTTGTATTTTTAATTCAAATTTTTTTTTCTCTTAATTTCTAAGCATTTATAACAACATCTCAGTGTTTATCTAAAAGCATCTTTCCCGAAAGATAGTAACATTCTAATGATCTATTATGTAAGAAAAGTACTTTTTATCTTTCTGGTATTCAAAATAATAAAGAAACTAAAAAGATCTATGCTAAATTATATTTGCATATATGGAGTCCTCCAGGACCAAGAACTTTTGGACAAACGATCTTCTTTGGCAAGTGTCATTGAATAATAATATACATAATTCAAGAAAGACCCATCAGCAGGGGACTAGCTAGGAAGAAAATCAGATAAGATGACTCAGTGAAGAATCTACATGCTGTGAAGACTGAAAGTCAGAACATTGCCTATTACATAAAGCAGTGAAAGCTCTAAGCTTTTAGAGAATTTATGAGCCAAATAAGTCTGGATGGTCAAAAGAGGTAGTGTCATTAAGATCCTGTTGAATATAAAGGCCCCTTCCAGACTGATGCAAGTTAAAAGGCCTGGGGGCAGTAGACTGAGCTGGGGAAAAACAAGAGGTGTGGTTAAACTAAGGCACACCATCAATTTCTGACAGACTGGTTTAAAAAAAGACAGAAGGAGACTCCTGAGCATCCCCTTGGCAAAAAGCAAATAGAAACGTATCCTACCTGAAGGCCTAAGGTACAACCTAGACAAAAAATTATAAGCATGCTCTGTAATAACTAGCTTCTCCTGCAGCAGTTCCTTAACAATAGTGAGCCTGTTACAGAAGCTAGTCAATGAAAATTAACAGAGGAAAACAACTGAGAAGTGTAATTGCAAAAGAAGTTTAAAACTGGTTAATTAAATCCAAAGCACTTGGTCATTAAATAATGATTAGCAGTGGTTATTGACACACAGACAGGTTAACAGGAGTATGAGGACCTCAAATATTTGCCACTTTCCTTAAGCAAGCACTCCAAAATTCCCAGAATTACTTTCTAAACTCTATGGCTTGATTTCTTTAGCAAGTTAATACAATTTAATACTAAAATGCTAAAAATGGAGCTCAAGATGGGACATGATAGCAATGCACAGGTCTGTTATCACAACTTGCAATCCCACTCTGTCCTCACAAAATGAGCCTTTTCCTTCAGCATCTCTTGTTCCAGTAACTAACTTTTATTTTCTGCAGGGTAACCTCTGAGTCCTTATGAAATATATTCCTTCCATTATGTCAGAGGAGTGGGTGTTTTTTCCCCACTTTTTGAGAAGTATCTGTCTGTCTGATCTTTGCAGGCTGCAGAGCCTCAGCTTTCACTTCTCTCTTCTGCCTGTCCCTCATGCACTGTATAAAATCTCTTCCCCACAAAGGGCATCCTTTTTTCATGATCCTTTCTTTCTCAAGTGTAGCCCCTGGGAGAAGGTGAACAAGAAGTTGTCTCTGATACCCAGACACATCCATTTCAAAGCACAACAGCTTGGTAAAAACAAAAATCCTCCACAGTCCTATTCTCTTCAATCCCATTAATAAGTTTGAGACAGTCTAAAGAATCAGTTCATGTTACAGAAGTTTCTGTCTCTGTTTCTGTGTAATGCTGGGCAAAAATTTGTAAGCCCACCCTTGAAATTCCTAATTTCTCACAGATGAGTCAGGATCACTAGCCAAATATAACATTGTTCTTATAACATTTCCTCAGGAAGGATGTAAAAGTGCCCACACTGTTCTAAACTCCCAAATGTTCCTGTAATAAACTGTGTATCACTGGGGAAAAAAATAGCTGTCCTTTGAAAATATAGTATTAAATGTCAAATTCATTAGTGACATGACCTGAAATCATTAGGTCTTCCTTTCTAAACTGGCTGCATATGTGATGTTTGGATTCCTATATGTGTTACTTTCAGATCAAAATGAAACCACAGAGAAAATATTGCTCTTTCTTATTGTGTGTCATTTTTTGAAAGAATGACTCAGGCATTGATATTTAAGCTACTTTCAAGTCAAATATTTAAAGCCCACATCCTAACCATGAGCACTCTTACTGACATATTGCAAGGTCACTGGAACATGAGAAGATAGAGAGGGGTCTAAGTAAAAGACCTACAAACTAAATATCTTGTGCATTAGAAGAAAGGCAACTCTAAGAAAACGGAACTGAACTGTTTTCTTGTATTTTCATCAAAGTACTGAACACTTTCATATGTATTAAAAATCAGGCCTGTGGCATTTTCCTCTTGTACATTCCTATCTCATTAGGTGCAATGATTTCAGCTTTTTTCCAGTTAAAAACGCTATTCAAATTGGGTGCTGTACTTACTCTTTCACTGTCACGATATAGCCATATTCTTTCTCCTCAGAAGACTTCACTTCAAGTTGTAAGCCTTGTCCCACATTTTTCTGGGGCTCTTCATAGGAGTTTCCATCCTGCATTAAAGTATTCTTAATCCAGTAGTGGGTCTCACTTGGGTCTTTGGAGTCAGATTCACTGTTCTCTGCAGCTGTCAGTTCCCTTGAGAAAGTCTCACTTTTTACATTTTCCACACCAGTATTTCTTTCTTCTGAGGAAGAAGAGTCAGTGTCTTCAGATTTCTTGGTTTCTGTCTTAGTAGGTTCTTCAAGTATAAAGTCTTCAGGTATACTTTCAGGTAATGCATTTTTATCTAAGAAGTTAAGTAGTTTTGCGGTGTTCTCCTGTATTAAAAGAATACTATTATTTTTAAAACTAAACACAAGAATGCAATGCTGAACCAAAGTTGGATATAAACTTTCAAAACTCTTAATTCATATAATAGACTCCATTCATACAAATGTCACAATTTCATCTTCTTAATTGCTATATACTGCTAGACTATGTAAGAACATATGTTTATTTAATAATAATAAAAGAGCATTAAATTATGCCACTATATTTTTCAACAGTTTTAATAAGGGCAAAGAAACTTTGTAGCTGACAGTTACTTTCTTCTTCAAATATCGCAGAATCTAGATAGACTTTTCTCTGTCTTGAACAGCTGAAATAAAATGTTTCACAGTGTGATAGCATTTTCCATGTGTCTCTGTGTTGAAGTATTGATAAGAATAAAACTTTGCTACCAAATAAGTTAAAGAAAAGGAGAAGGATGTTTTTAAGAGTACATCAATCAAAAGTTACTAATCTGAGGAAAAGCCTGAATTTGCCAGAACTTTGGGATGTTATGAATTCTGTCTATTTATGAATGAAAGGAAGGAAAATAGGCCTTGATTTTGGATTTTTGAACTGTAAAACTCTGTTTGGTTAAGGTTTAAATAAATGTTCATTAATACTTCAATACAACAACAATATGCCCATGCTGTGATTATGAATTATATGCACATGAGACACAAACCAACTGAGATTTCAGAAATGTGTTTTGGACCTTCACTACATATAAAATAAAACTGTTATTTGGAGATGGTATACTTATTAAAATACTAGTACTCTACCTCTTTTTCAGTTCTCATACTGGCTTCACGCAGTCCATTGTCTGTTAAGATATGAAAAGCATGAACACATAGTTATTAAGGGAAAAATAATAAATGAAACAAACACCACTTAAACGTTGCTTTACAGTGATGGTCTTTTTAAGCAATCTAAACATTAAGACATCAAAGTTGAAAGGGCAAAGTAAAGAGCACTGTATAATTCAGCACTGTTATTTTAACCCCACTTTGATAGCAAATTAATGCAAGATCAATAGACAGAGTACTTCAAGAGTCAATGTAATAGTGTTATTTTGCTAATTAAGTGTCCAATCTTCATAACAGCTTATCAATATCTAAGCAAACAATAAAATAGCTATAGCTATCTGAAAGGACATTTACATTGAAGAAAAGGTAAACATGTATCCCTCATACACATATTGGAGGAAGAAGATAACTTATTTCAATAGATATAATCTACCAAAACCATGTTACAGTTTAACTACAGTGATTATATGCAGCCACATCATTAACCTCAAATAATGCTGGCTTTTGGGTTTATGAACTGAGTCTTACTCATCCCTCCAAGCATGATTCAGGACAAACTCTAAAGTCTTCTCATTTTAACCTACAAAAAGAATTAGCAATTAAAATAACTAAAATATTCCTAACTAGTAAGGATTTCAGCATATCACCATGAAAAAAAAAAAAATTTTAGATCAGTTTACGACTTATTGTATATGGTTCTGATGCCAGAAAAATCATAAAATTCCTAAAATAGAAAATGGGTGAGTGGTAACTTATATACCACTGTGGACATTAAAGGTAATCACTGCAGCTCCTGAATCTGCATTACCAGCAAAATATGTGTCCAGACAGAAGAAAATAACCGTAATTCTTTAATTTCCCTAAGCAGAATGAAAAATTAGCTTTCTGCTTGCACCCAATACTTTGTTCTTCAAGTAATTGTGATACATTAAAGAATGAACATCTGTAAAAAATAATTTATTCCCTATGTATTTTTAAAATAAATTTTTGGAATGCAGTAATTTTTCATTATCATCTTGCTTAAACTTCTTATTTTCAAGAAAGATAATTTAGATGACACAGCATAAAGCAAGTTGTATTTCAATATAATTGAGTGTGTAGGTTTATCTTGTTTGTGAAGCTTGAAGAGCAAGGGTTCACAAACAGATGCATTTTTGGCAAATAAAGTACATGCTGTAAAAACAAAAACAAAGATAAAAATCTGCAGCCTCCAGGGAAAAAATACAGTAACTTTTACTCCTGTCTTCTTTAAAACTGACTTTTAAAAGTTTAGTACTAATGTGAAACAAGAAAGGAAAACTAGGGCAGCTATCTTTTGCTCTACATAATTCTTCTAATTAATACCTGGTATAGTGACACTGTTTTCCATTAATGCACCCTGAACCTCTGGCCTTCCTTCAGCATCTTCTTTCTTCATTTGTGCTTCTGTTTTATCTTTAGTTTTCCCATCACCCGTTTCTGTTTCTTCCTGAATGCCAAAGGCTTGGATTGCATTGGTAATAGTATCAGCAATCTCATCCAGTTCTGTTGAGCTGAGATTCTCCACATTCACTTGGTGTTTCTCTAGGTCCTTCAATACATCTTTAACAAGTGTCTCTGGATCACAAAATAACAGAAGTACAAGATTTAGCTGCATACATGAAGCACATGTCCTTGTATCAATAAATAACTTTCATTTTTCCTAAAAAGGTATCTTTCCCTCCATGGAGAGCACGTGGTTTCCAAGAGTGCATACACACTCATGCTGCCATAGTTACAGAAAACACAGTATTATAAATGTAATAAAATTGTAAATATTAATCTCCTCCAACCTGACCCAGGATTCACCAACTAATACCATTTTCCCTAAACTAATTAGTTAATATAAACCAAGATAACTTAAGCAGCTTAAATAGTAGGTTGACTGTGACTCAAAGAGGTTTTTGACACATGGGGAAAGTGATTCTTTGATGTACTTTCTTTACCAGGTTAAAGGAATCTTTCCAGTAAGCTACTATGACAATATCACACTTAGGAACTATTTGAACATAACCTGACAAAAAATCCTAAGTTATTGAAGCAGAGCTAATAAAGTCAGCAAAGACAGAATTTATGTTAGTACACATCCATGTTACAGAGGGACATTTCCACTTCTTGTTATGGCACTTGTCCATGTTTGCATATCATTTGCATATCATTGGATACTGCTGATACACAAATAAATATCAATGCATCTATTTACAAACATCTCTGGGTAATTTAGGGAAATTCTGACAAAATAATTAACATCAGAAAATGTTGGAGAAAGTCCAAAAAGCAGATGGATACTGCAATGGCACATCACTTAATCAGAACGTGTATTCATACATACATGTACCTGTACACAGCTTTTATACTCTCCCACTGAGCCCATCTAAATAACATTGGAGATGCTCAGCCATGTACCTCAAACCAGACCTCCCCCTTAGCTCCAGCTTCTGAGCTAAAGAAGGCAACTTCCCTTTCATAGCTGCCTTGGAACCATGATGACAATAAAAGTACATGTATTTTTGATGATGTAACTTTGAATATCAGCTTCATTAGTAGAAATCCCCTACTAGGTAACAGTATTAGCCTTAGTCAGGGAAAAATTATTTACTGTACACCACATAAATCATGATCCATACTCCACTGTCAGAACTGCCAAAGCCAGTTTGCCCCAAAACAAAATCATATGGCAGCAGTAACTTTGCTAGCGGACATGCAGGGATGTGTTGTCTCTACTCCATCACCCTACCGACCACATTAGCTCTTCTCAGCAGGTAAGCACCATACAGATTGGTGAGCACAGCTTTGCAAGACAGAGGACATACAAAATATTTTTGTTCTTTAAAGAAAGAAGTTTGTTATTTAAAAAAACAAAAAACCCAAACAAAAAAAAAAAAAAACCAAAAAACACATCTGAATTACTAATTCTGTGACCTTTCCAAAACAACTAAGAGATGTATTCTGTAATATTTAATACATCGAAAATGAAAGACCAGAAAAAAACAAACCACTTTAAAATAAGCCAAAAGACAAATTAATGATTCGGCTATTGCACAGCATCCTGGTTTCAGCTTGGATAGTTAATTGGCTTCCTAATAGTCAGGACAGAGCTGTGCTTTGGATTCAGTGTGAGAACAGTGTTGGTAACTCATAGATGTTTTAGCTGTTGCTCAGCAGTGTTTAAACTAACTCAAGGACTTTTCAGCTTCTCACCCCACCAGGCTGAGGGGCACAAGAAGCTGGGAGGGGACACAGTCCAGACAGCTGACCCAAGCTGGCAAAGGAATAGTCTGTACAATATGATGTCATGCTCAGTATATACACTGGGGGGAAAGCTGGCCAGGGGCTGCTGCTCAGGACCTGACTGGGCACCAGGCAGCAAGTGGTGAGCAACAGCACTTTGCATCATTCATTTGGTATAGGAGGTTCCATGGAAATGTAAAGAGAAAATTTTTCACAGTGAAGGTGACAGAGCCTGAAAGAGGCTGGCCCAGGGAGATTGTAGAGTCTCCTTCTCTGGAGACATTCAAAACCTACCTGGATGTGTTCCTCTGACCTGATCTATGTGATCCTGCTCTGGCAGGAGGGTTGGACTTGATCTTTCAAGGTCCCTTCCAACCCCTAACAATCTGTGAGTCTGTGAATTTACCAACTACTATTTTGCAGCAGTTCTGAGTGCTAATGTACTTAGTACCTTCTAGATTGTTCTCCCAGTCAGATTGCTTTGTCTAATCCTATATCAGATGCAGCAGAGAAGTGAGATCATGTGTCAGCACCCCATGCTTTCCAGATTTTGAATAGTTCTATGGTTTAGATAGTGTGAGAAACAAACTGGAAGCATGACAAATCCTAACACACCACAGAGATGGAGAAGGGTTAAAAGTATAAAGGGATGGGGCAGTCAGCCTGACAAATCTGAATGCAATCCACCATTCCAATGGATAGCATTTTAAACAATACATATGCTGAGGTCTGTCCCCACATTTTCCTTGTAAGACTATTAAGTAGATCAAAAATACAAATGAAACCATATTACTTCCTACTCAATTCATAATTTTACGTCTATGCAACATTTAAAAGTTAATGCAATGGAAGAAGTTCCTCCAGGGCACATTATGTATGTGAAGTCAACCCAGAAGCCAATGAATTGTGAAACATGTTATTCCTTTTAAGTGTTAAGCATTTTTTTCCCAGTTGGCTCCTACCAGGAAAGGTGAAGTGGAACAGCTGGAGAATAATGAAACCAGCATGTGCCTAGTTTGTTTTGAGTCTAGCAACAAAATTGTCTAACCTGAGCAAGAGACTTACAGGGCCACCTGGATTTGATTTTACATTATAGTTCGTTCCTTGAAACCTATTATCTTTGGGCACCATACCAAGAATGCTTTCATTTCTGAGCATCCTTTAGATTGCAAACATTATCTTTCCTCTACTGCAACTTTGACATTTCTATGTGTTCTGGTTTTTGTTGTTGTGGGTTTTTTTAATAACAAACAACAAAATGAATCAAAGAATATGAAACTTTATGGATGATAATAACCATTGAAGAGATTCAAAGGAACCTTCTCATGTATGACCAATATTCTTTGAGGTACCACTGACTACAGTGTAACAGATTTAACTGTTTGCCAATGGCTGAGGATCAGTTGTTTCATTTTTCAGGTATTCTGAACCACTGGAATACCATCAGTAGTTCAAAAAAAACCCACATCCCCTCCTCAAAATTTATCTCAGTGTTAATTTCTATGTCTAACTTTGAATTTTAACCATGACTTCTGAATTTCTAGTTAGATACAGAGGAATGGAACAAATGTAGACATTTCTATACTACCTTTATATAGTGTGGGATGCATGCATAAAACCAGACTTGATAGAAAAGATGTAACTATGTGTTGTTTGTAAAATGCTTTGAAAATATAACAAGTTACATAAGTGTTACATCTTACAGGGTGCCATGCATTTCTGCATGCATATGGAAGGTGGGTTGAAGAATGTGGGTAGATGCTTGCAGGGAAAGAGTAGTTAAGAGTGGTGAACATTAATACTGTATTATGGTAGATATAAATATGCCAATAGTAGGAGATATATCAGAATGTCTTTTTTTTTTTTCTTTCTCAAAAATGCCCAGTGAACATGAGGAAACTTCAGATAAGATAAAATAAGTAGCAACTTTACCATCCACTACACTCAGAGGGTCCTTTGGTTCATCCTGGGAAGCAGATTTATGATTCAGCATCTCAGGGGTTGGTCCCAGCACTCCAGTGGCAGGCCTTGGCTGGAACAGCTGCTTCATTTTAAAATCTTCTGCTTTTCCTTTGGCAAAAGTTCCATCAAAAGGACTGACTTGAGAAGAGTAGAATCTATCAGTATAAATGCGAGACCCTTTAGTCCTGCTGCGAGAGCTTTTGTCATTGCTCTGTGCTGACAAGTTTCGAGTGATGTAGGCGTGCAGAGCAGCCAGCAGAGATTTTTGGTCAAGCCCCAATTCTGACTGTGGTGAGAACCTGTCTAGCTGAGGCTGGTTGATGGTCCTCCCATGGAGACTTTCATCATGCTGTTGATGGGATGCTGATGCACGGGCCAAAGGAGTTGCTCGTTCTTTGGAGTTTTGCATCACGTAGTACCTGATGGGATCATTATAGATGTAGCTCTGGAGAGAGGAGAAGGTGAAAAAAAGAATTGGCTCATTATTGCTTTGTCACGATTCTTGTTATGCAGGAATCATTGGCATAACCTCAATGTTTTACAGACCAGGAAAACAATAGAGCCTGTAATGTGTATGTAGCTTGCAAACCTCACATTGCTAAGTTTGCTCTAAAGAGGCACTATCACTTTGGTAAAAAACTGTAAACCAGTTTAAGAAATTATTTAAAATCAAAAGAAATATTACAGAGAATAATACAACCAAAAACTGATGTTAACTATATGTCCACTATTTGTATTCATTCAGAAAAAGAAAATTAAGTAAAGCCATTTTCCATTTTTTTTTTACTAGACTTGTGAGAATAAGTTGTCTTTTCAGGTTACTTACCAAAAACCAGCAAGTCAAATAAAAAATGTCATTTTTTAGAGAACACCACGAAAGCGAAACAATTGTTAGGATATATAAAATACAAAATTCCACTCTCCTAAATAATTTCAAACATTTTTCTTCACTCCCTGTTAAATACAAATTCAAACTGAGAAGTTTACTTATATTCAGAATTATTCCAATTAGATTCTTTGTTTATAACTCCTTCAGGACACATTACTGAAGTTGCATCCCATACTGTATGTATTTAAGAATGGGTCTTGCTTCTCAGCTGTGGCTTCTCAGTTAAACTGTCATACAAAATACATTACAATGTGAGAAACTAGGGAAACTTAGGACAGGGATTATTTCAGCTCTCACTGCTATAAATTATAGTGGATCACTGGTGTCCCTGTGCACTGATAACATAATGGTTTGGGACAGAAAAAGATACAAAAGACATATAGAGGGCAGAGATCATACACCACAGAGGAGAGCAATTAATGGAATTCTGCCAGAAAAAATCATTATTTATGTATTTCCTTATGGACATTGTAAAGATAAAAAAAGTAAGGATGATAAGCTACTTCAAAGATTAATAAAAAGCTTTATATTTTATCTAGTTCTTTATTTATGGACAATAATTTTGCTCTGCACCTGAACAATGTTATTTTTTCTGATGAGTTGACTTTATAATATCTATTCATAATCCTTGCTTTTCAAGAGGACTATCCTCTCCCTGAGAAATGATTGAAGAGTTTCATTCTAGGATTTTATATTATTGTTTGTAGATTTATGGCTTAAGCAAATTTATTACAGAAAAAAGGGCAATTTGGCTTCTTTGGCAAACCGACTCAAGGCTTTTGACTTCTGCAGGTGGTCTGTAACACAGTAACTTGGTCTGTTAATGCCAAGAAATCGGGCTAGAGTAAGACAGTGTCAAAGAATATAGACCTAGAGATCAAGCAGCTTTGTGTATGAAATATTGTCATGTACCCTGGGAACTGTATCAAACAACAGCAATGTGGCTCCGGTTCAGTGCACCAGCTGCAGGGTATGCACTGCTCTGAGCAACACCACAAGAGGACTCAATTGTCAAAATACAAGTTGAAAGCTGTTTACATACTTAATACCAAATCCTACTAGTCCTATGTATTTATCTCTCAATTTCAATACATCCATGCATGGGGTAATTAACTCTCTAACGATACTCACTCCCTAGAAGGATCTGCAGAGAATGACATGAAGTCCCAGACACACCAAGTACTTCACAGAGAATTCACATAAACTGTCATCTGCCTTTCCCACTGCTGTACTCCCTACCTTGCCACCTTTTGGAGGACCTTCTGCAGACAAGGGAAGGAAGAACAAGGAGCTGGGAAAGGAAGAAACATTGCAGGAGGAATAGGATATTACTCATTCAGCCATGGAAAGACATTGTCACCTCAATCCAGCTTGTGTAAGTGTACCTTAATTTATATTTCAGTCCTACCTGCCTCTTTTGCATCTAAAGTTTTAGAAACAGAACAAGTTTTACAACAAGTAAAACTGCCAGACATTCTCAAACCACTTGGGAAAGATTAAGGTCAGGAGATGTGGTCTGGCTTTTGATGAGCTATTTAACAAGTCCAAATATATTTTAACATTAACAGATTTGCAATTACTTGCTCTCACAGACAATAAGCATAACAAGAAAGAAAACACAACAAAACCACCAAGTGATTGTACACAAATTGGATATAAGCAAGTGCCAGTCCTGGGCTCAGACCTGCACCTCTAGCAAGAAGGGGCAGCCTCACAGCAGCTTGATAGGTCACATTTCAGGTAGTAAAGGATGAAATATTAAAAGTTCTAATTAAAGTACAGAAATAACAAGTCAGCTGCCTTCACAGTGCTCTCAGATATCAGCCCATCTGATGTAGCTTACTTGGACTTAATTAAAGGGGTCTCACAGCTGTATGACAATCTGCAGCTTGAAGGAGAAAAAAAATCCCCTTCATCACCCTCATCTCATACAAAACACAGCATCAAAACTGTATGTGCCAACTGATATATTCAAGGTGAAAGCCAAGTAAAATTGCAGCACAGATAAATACAACCCTGGGCTATAGGTTTAAGTAGCATGGAGAAAAAAACCATCTATTTTTAACCGAAAAAAAAAAGATAGGTGAAAAATATCTGTTATGTGTAGTTTAGAATCCAGTGGCAATTTACATCTTAAGTTATTAATAATAATTAAAGAGCACTGTGATAATCTTATTCAAAGTGTTTTTGCAATCTAACCTCCTGAATATGGATATTGCTAGTTTGACTTACTTAAAATTTAAATGCCATAATCCATGGTCAGTAAAAAGATTCTGTAAATTCCCTTGTTGGTGCCTCTAGAGAAGCTGGTAACACGATGGAGAAGCAGAGGCACACAGGGAGCAGGAAAAAATTAAAAAGAAAATTCATTTCAGCATTGATTAAACTGGATTTATATAAAGTACTGCCAGTAATAGCAAGAAAAAGATTAACATTGAATGAATATGTGCAGAACTAGGAAAGAATACTCTAATTGCTATATAGATGATTTAAAATAAATACGGTTAGAGTACAAGTCCCTATTATTATCAGGAACTTTTTTTAATAGGCAAGATAGTGTTTAATTATCTCATGTCACTGATACATCTTTAAAAAGTACTCTGATTTGTTAAAAAACTCAGTTTAAAAAGTATCTTATTTCTCCATCTGCACAAGATTTTCTCCTCAACCACCTTTCAAATAAGCTATCTCAATAATTCACACATTATCAAAAAAAAACCCCATGCACTAACCTTTCTGAAGATGGAATTGTTAGGGCAATGTCTTGTGTGGTTCAGGTATTTAAGTAACTGACATTTTCTACATGAAAGTTCACAGAAGGGCACATTAAATTACACCCTGCAGATGCACTGTGCAATGGTCTATGGACTACATGTTTTCTTGGAAGAAAAAAAAAATAAAAAGGGGGCAGGATTAGATAGATACAACCCAAGGCATGGATTTATGTTCTTCAATTTAACCACTGAGGGGTAGATAGATTTGAATGTTTTGCCCAAGTGAAGAAAGAATTGAACTAAATTTATGACAAAATACTTCATTTCTTAAGGATACATTTGCTAAATCCCTTAGGACTGCATAAGGAAAAACTCTTCTTCAGTTTTTTGGGTTTTTTTTCTGTATGATACATTTTCAGTTATTCATGTTTTTCTACCATCTAAATTTGGATGGACCATGATTCCACCCACAATACTTAAAGTACCGTGACTATTTGAGATAGTGGTAGTATGCTCTCTGAAATTAGAAGATAAAATTAAACACTGGAACCAAGCTCTCCCCCAGCAATGATGGGATAAAAGTTTCCAAAGGCTACTTGAATTCACTGTATGTAGTGAAAGAAGTTTACCTTTTTCCACCAGATGCAGTTCAGATACTTTGTGGCCTGCAAACATTGCCTCTTGTAAACTTGCTAGATGGGAAAAGCACGTACTCGTGTGTACCCCTAAATAAACAGAAGCAAAAGTGGCACTGCCCAGATGACAGGCAAAACTGTGGGCTCTGAAACTGTGCACCTCAACCTACCTTTACTTAGAGAAATCACAGAACCAGTTGCCAGAGCAGGATTGCCTACACCAGGCTGCATCAGAACACATCCAGGTGGGTTTTGAAGCATTTTCTTGACACCCACCCTTTAGATATTTAAAAGCATTGAAAAGATTCCCTCTCAGTCTTCCCTTCTCAGCCTTTCCTTGTAAAGTCATGTGTTCCAGACCCCTAATATCTTTGTAGTCTTCTATTGGACTCTCTCCAGCAGTTACTTATCACTCTTTAACCGGGAAGCCCAGAACTGGATACAGTACTCCAGACGTGGCCTCACTAGGGCAGAGTAGAAGAACCTTCCTCAACCTGCTGATCACACTCTTCTGAATGCATCCCAAGATACCACTGGCCTTCTTGGCCACAAAAGCACACTGCTGGCTCATGGTTAACTTGTCCATCAGGACTCCCAGGTCCTTCTCCGCAGAGCTGCTTTCCAGCAGGTCAACCCCTGACCTGTACTAGTGCATGGGGTTCTTCCACATTTGTGGATGTTCGGCTTGCCTACATTTTTTCTAATCCAATCCTCCTTGATCAAGAGAGAGTCTTGCTTCCTCCAGATGTTCTATCTTATCTCCCGGGACCAGGAAATCCAGCCAACCGTGAAACCTAAAGACCAAATGACTGTCATGAAGTAGATTAAAGTGCAGATGGAGCTGAGCAAGCAGTACAGCTGCATATCTCAGAGGATCACAGTTATAACAGGCAGGCCTATGGTAGCAGAACCTTCTTTCAGTTGGGAAGCTGCAGTTCCCAGACAGTGCTACACAGGCAGGAGGATATCTGAAAAGCGAAGAACTCCACTTACAAGCCTCTGTGTGCTGTGGACATGATGTTACATACTCTGCACCACATTTGGTGTTAGGTTTGTCTGAAAATAATAGGTAAAGCATATGAAAGAATTCCATTTTATGTCACATACTGGAGCAAAGAAAGCCTTTTCAGTTCATAATGACCTTTTCACTCTACCATAGATAATGATATTATACCACGAATACAAAATGAGAACTCGGAAGACTAATTCAGAATCCAGAAACTAGTAAAAAGGCCAAATCAGTACCTCCTGCAGAGATGGGATAGCATCAGGACATCGTCTTTTGACAGATTCACAGGCTTAGGGCAAGAGGCACCATTACAGTCATCTCATCTGACCTACTATTTCACTAACAATTTTCTGTAACTATGTCCTATTTTCTTTCTGAGAATTACAACAGCTTTGAAACCACTTAAGAACTACATCAGAGAAGTAAAGATGGCGAAGATTGTTAATTAACACCCTGTAGTTTTCAGTGTCAAAAGCTTGATCAAGCAAAAGGGGTCCTCAGAGTCTCCTTTGATCAAAACTAGTCATGACTTTGCTTCCTAATTCTGGTTGTGGAACTGCAGCATAACAGGATTGACTGGGGTCTGACTGGTTACCATTCAATAATCTGCACTGCTGTAATTTCAGTTGACAGAGATTTGATTGTGAGCAGCATATTCTACCACTGTTAAACAAAACAACCCTCCAAAACAAAAGAAAAAAGACAGAGGATAAAAACATTGGCTTCTTTCATGTATAAATTACTATTTAAGAAATTCACTTTTAAGTCTCAAATGTTCCCAGCTGTTCTTGATCTCCTTTGGGATGATCTTAGCTGGATGCCTACCCTTCAACCTTCTCCAACAGACTCTCCTGCATGAATAATTTTTAGCATTATTTGCTGTTTCTTGCACTGCTGAGGAACTCACCAGCTTTAGTCTTCATAACTAACTGCTGGTTTTTCTCTCTGTTTCTGACAAATCTCCATCCTATGGGTTAAAAGAAAGTTTCCTTTAGTGTAGGGGTGATGGATGGTCTTTCCTCAGCATTCATCATTAGTTCATCATAAATTGAAAAGTTAGTTTTACACATTAAGTTGCATGAGAACCTGGCTTGTCTCTACACATACCAGATGAAATGTGTGGAGAGAAAAATGACAGGTGGATGAACACCAGTAAGCTCACCAATGGCAAGGGGCCCCTGTCCCAGCTCCTCCCCAGGCCATCACAGCAAGCCATCATGCATGGGGACCAAGAGTGCCACCTACCACATGGATTGATGGGAGAAGCTCTCTGGATCACCCTGCAGTTTGAAGGTATTAGTGCCTGCAGGGGAGTGGGACACATGGGGACTAGAGAGGGAGGACCAAGGTAGACTGGGGAACAACTGTGATAAAGCAGAAGGAAAGGGGAGTAAAGGGGACTGGCAGCTGTAAGCAGACTGCCTAGTATACTTGTCTGACCATGTCTTATGTCTGCTCACCAGTGTGTCTTGTCTTCTCAATAAACTCCATTTCTAACTATTCCTATCGGTGAGCAGCTCTATTCTGTGTGTGTGTGTGTGTGTGTGTGTGTGGCAGGCTGTCAACAACCAGTCAGACTGTGGTCCTCTGGTGCCTACTGGCCAATTGGCAGTACCTGCTCCACCTGGCTACTGGAGAGGGGTGGGGACACAGACCTGATGCAGCTTTACCTCTGTCAGTCTGCTGTCTTCAGAAGCTTCCAGGTATTACCAATAGAAACAGAGAAGTTACAGTCAGGCCCCAGTGCATGGTAGGAATTGTGCAGCACAGACATCAGTGCTGACAGACAGACCAGGGGACATGAGCTTCCCTTGTCTGAGAACAGTTTGCTCATAAGGCTGCTACTTAAGGTATCTGTGAATAATGTTTAAACACATTTTCTGTAAGCATATGCTGATATATTGAGCTAACTCATTATCTAAAGATAATTTACATAGAAACATGAAGATCTTCATCTGCCAGAAGTTGAGCACATTAGCACCAACTCAATATATTTATAATTCTAATGTATATATCTAGAGAATAGTTTTACACAGAAATGAAAGTGAATAGGTATCTGCACAGCCTATGTCTACAACAACACTTTATAAACCCATTGAAAGCAACCAAGCATTTGCTGGACAATTGCCTGAGTTAAGGTGAGATTTTTTTCCCCTCATAAGAAAAAATTAAAATATTATGGCAGCATCCTGAAATGTCTACACCAGCACACTCACACAGACATGAGGTAAGTTTGCTTTTTTCTGAACTCTACCCTCTCATTTGATGAGTATGATCTAAAAATAAATATGGAATACTTTTTAAAATTTGTACCAGCTCCATCATCTTCTATTTACTGAACCCAGTGTACTGAGATACAGTGAGTAAAATTTCTTGCAAGAGAAATGACAGAAACAAAAACTCCAACACATGGTATTTGGCAAAAACCAAGAGAGTTGATTTTGAACAGGTGATGAGAAAACAAGCAAAAAAAGTGGTTTTTGGTTTCTTTTTCTGAAAAGCAAGCAGATCTTATTTTTTCAGTCAGTATTTAAGATATTAAAATGATCAATCTATGTTTCATCTGGAAATTACTAGAAATTAATTAACTGCCCTTTTAAGTAAGCCTCCGGACTTGACACGCATCATTTATAATATCATTTCTACAACATTAGTATCTTCAAACCATTGTACAAAAAAAAAAATCTTTACAAGTTAGCTGTATGATATGGGAAATTGTAAATTCTCAGGTTAGAAAACTCTGTCACTACATCATGCATAAACTGAGAAGTTGCAGGTAAAAGTAGGTGTTAGGTCTAAGATTTAAAAAGCATGATACTGGCACTAGGATCTTAACTTGACAAATTATTAATTAAAACATTAACTCGCAGGTCACCAGATTGTGTGTTTATACCACAATCAACCTGACTGTAATTTTCATAGCCTTTGTAGCCATGATTCTGTTAGATCTTCAAATGCATGGAAAAGATTCCTCCCAGTAACAATTGCTACTCATGAAGGATGGCAAACTGTATAGAATTTTCATGGTCTTTATATACTGAAATTAGGATGGATGGATCAGAACTTGGAAATTAATTTTTTCTCTTCACTGATCAAAAAATGTGTTTAGGTTGACTTGAACAAATACAAACATCTGTATTTGATCAAATTCTATTCCAGTGCTAATGTGTCTTTGTCAAGTTTTGGGGTTGTTTAAGTTTATTTTGGGGTTTTGTTTGTTTGGTGGATTTTGGTTTGGGTTTGTTTTGTGTGTGTCTATTTTCTGTTGTTTGGTTTGAGGTTTTTTTGTGTGTATGGTTTTTGTTGTTGCTTGTGGGTTTTTTTTTAAGAGGACTTTAATATTTCTATTTTACTGAAAAGAACCTTAGAGAGGACAATGACCCAGAATATTAAATGCTTTTCTGGATTTGAAGCTGAACTTTTACTGTTCATCCCATCAAATAATTGTTTCATGACCTCAGAAAAGCTCCCTAATGTATCTATGAAGTATCAGTATTAGTTCTACCCTACTTTGTAACGTCACTAGGTAAATAAATACATCACTGATCATGAGACATTCAGATAGAACTCTAATGGTTGTTGTAGAGCTATGGCAATAGGTGGGTAATTCTGTAACTTCAACGAGACACTCCTTTATCAATTATTCCTGATATTTTTACAGAAGTGTTTATGTACATGGTGAATTACAATTTTTCTTACTTGTACAAAATCCCACATATGTGGGGATTTTACATTTATATAAGCAGAGTTTAAATATATACATTGCAGAAAGCTTTTTGACTTTTCATCAGTCAGCCATCAAATCAATTTCTGATGATCTTCATTCAGTCTGTACTTTAATCAGTGTTAGATAAATAAGGGTCCCGCTTTTTTGAATTAAAGCTCCAGATTAAAATGAGCAATGACTGTATAATTTCTTAGTAGTTAATCACAGTAATTATTACTTGCAGATAAGTTCCAAATACATCTTCAAGAACTTGTGCACTCAGATTTTCTAAAATAAATAATAATCCTTTTTAATAATTTTCACACATCCTAGCTCTTTCAGGAGATCAATTACAAAGCATCAAACAGTTGCTTTTCAACCCAGCACCCTATGAGTACTCTTCCCTGAATCTGAAAGGGGAAATAGGTGGAAGAAGGACTAAAATATCAGCATTACCAAATGCCTTGTTTAACCTTCACACCCTTCTAGATTCCAGAAAACGGACTCTGCTACAGCAGTTTTATTTGCACCTTGTCCCCTGTCAGAGCCACTGCATTGCTGCTCTAACAACCATCCATACCCTCTGCCATTAACCAGCCACTTTGTATGTTTCTTTTCCCATTCATGATTCTGTAAAGGCCTTTATTAGTGACTACTTAAAAGATGCATAGATGTGGCACTTAAGGACCCAGTTTAATGGTGCCCTGGCTGGGCTGGGTTAATAGTTATAGACAATCTTAAAGGTCTTTTGCAACCAGAATAATACTTCTTTTATGTAAATATTCTGGTTTTCCTAAATTCTTTAAAATTAGTAAGAATACCTGACACCAGAGTGGAGATGGGAGATCAGAAGAGTGAGAATGAGAGTGGTGGAGGTTATTGCTGTGTGCTATAGCCACCCTGTCTTAAACAGCCCAGTGCAGTGCTACATTACCAAAGCAGTGCAGTTTTGCCAGCCTGAGGCATTAAAAACTTCACAAGTCAGGCTACCAGATGGCAATCAAAAGTATGTAAAACTGATAGCTAGTTCATGGAAAAAACAAGCAGTTCTAGGTGAGTTATTCTTTATTTTTTTCTGATTTTGAGACTTTTAAGTACACTTTGGGTGACAGTTCAAATCTTCTCCCTTTCTGTGATGACTAAAAAATTATTCCCAGTCAGATGAAAGCAGTCTAAGTGAAATCTCCTGTAACTATTCAACTGCAGGCATTTGGACTTTTGAAAAAATGACGCTGTTAAGATCATTGCTCACTGCCTTGGCTAGCTGCTGGTGAAAAGTAGACAAGGGGAGTATTTGTTTCCATACTGATCAGTTTTGCTATATTTGTTTTTTTCTTTGCTGTAACAGTCATTGTGGACAGAGCTATTTTTTTCTTTTTCCATCTCCTTTATTTACAGATTTCCTCAAGGCTTCCCACATTCCCCTGCTATGCAAACACACCAAGCACCCCAGCAGGGCTGCCAGAAGCAGCAAAGCAAGCAAGCTCTCCTTTTACAGCTGACTAGCTTTAGTAATACAAGCTATGTGCTGTCCCTTCAAACCAAACAAAACTCTGCTTTCTGCAGGAATGAGTATTTTTTAATCTTTTTTTTAGGGTTTTGGTTGGTTTTTGGTTTGTTTTGTTGTTTTTTTATGACAGGGGCTTGTTCTCTCTAGAGGGGACAAGAGCAGGGGAATTCACATGTGCTTTGAAGCTCTGCATTTCTTTCCTCAGTGGGTAAGACAAACCAAGCTTTCTCACTATGAGCATGTGCCTGGCTATATGTTATTTTCCATACTAAGTCTAGGTTTTGTAGAGTGGAACCGCAAAGATTTATAATGCAACATTTTGTGAATGGCAAAACCTTCCTTAATCCCAAGTGGGGGGGAACAACACACAAAACCTCACTAGCTAATGCTTAAGTAACAAATGCCACCAAGTGCCCATTTTCTGAACAACTCTTTTTCAGCTGATCTAAAGTGAAATGTTGTGTACAGCTGTAATCCTCAGGAAACAGACCCACAAAATCTTATGATTTACTGGTATTTATCCACTGGCAGTCATTACCAACAGGCTACCTTACAGCCTGCACTAGATAGTCTAAATATTGAGAAAAAAGCCCAAGTTAGTGATGAACTTCAAGTGTTTCAAAGATCCCTTAAAGAAGCTCTTGCAATAAATGGTAGACATTGCAGGAATTTTGGTCCATCATATGATTTAATTTTAATAGTATTATTACTCCTGTCACTGTATCAAGCCTCAAGCTGACGGTTGAACAGTGGAAACAAGCAGTTACCTGGTTTAGGTTTTACTGTGTGTTACTTTACAGTGTTATTCATCACTGTGTCTACTTGGTAATGTTGAAACTCTAGTTTTATTCAAATAATACATGTAGAAGATAGTAGGAAAATTAAAGACCAATTTGATTAAAAATATATATGTTAAGGTACTAAATAACACTTCTGGAATATAACAAAAGTTAAATACTATTTGTCTACAATTTAAACACTATTTGTCTTTTTCCTTCCTATGTTTTACTCCTGGCCAGAGCAATCTGATAACATTTTTGGCACAAATCAAAATCCACTCAGGAAGTCTGCCTGGAAGCACTAAATTTCTGCAAGATTCAGCTATACTTCATAGCAGGTAAGGTATCAAAGCAACCAGAGTAGTGTTACATCTCCTACTCCCTGACAGCAAGAATGATGTGAGAACTATATATATTCCTGAAAGAAAATTATTTTTTTAAGAAAGGCAAAAGCCCAAAGACTGCTATTCTAAGTAAAGTACCTGTCTAAACATTGTTTCTAATGAGAAAAGTGCAAGAAAGTTAAAAAGATAAGATCCTGATACAATTATTTAATAAGGATAATAATTTATCCACATATGAAATACTAAAAACGAGGCACCAAGATTTTGCTGAAACAAGTAATTAAAGTGCATAAGATAGCCATTTTAAATTCCAAGTGGTATGACCATATATCAGATGCAGCTCTTGCAGTTACTTTTCTTCCTACTCTTTTTCAAATTTTATGGGTTTGTTTCTGCTTCCTGGAGTAACAAAAATCCTGGTTGCTGTTTTGTTTAAATGTTATTCCATTAATGACCCAATGAATCAAGGTACAAATAAAGCATCCCTCTTTAAAGAAGAGCAGGTGCATTTGATTTGATCATTTAAAATTCATGATTGATTACTAACATTTCAGATTATTTTCCTTTAAAATGTATATATATATGTGAAAGACATCTGACTCAATGTCTACAGTTTTAAAATGCTCCTTAGTAGACCGAAGTGTACAGTTTACTCCTATACGTGCTTCATCTCCTGATTTTTTCCTCTTTATCCCACTCCCCCAGGCTTCAGAGTACCTATCTCCATGGCAACACTCGATAAGGTTGGTGGGTGGTGTTATCACAGCAGGCTTCCCCACAGAAGGTCTCAGCCATATGGATTATTTATGAACTCACATGACAGCACCAGACCCACTGAAATACTTCTTGAGCAAGTTTTCTTGCCTCTGAAAGCCAGTGAATCAAAGCAGGGCATTCTCACTGCAGGCAATGCCCAGGAGTAGAGAAAAATCACCATGAAGGTGGTCACTCATCCATCCCCAAAGCTGCTTTGCCACTGTCTGCAAATTTCCCCTACCCCCAAATGAACACCTAATGACACATACCATAAATCATAACGGTTGTAGATGTCAATCAGTTAAATTGGAAACTTGTGGTTTCTGACAAGGATAATAACATCTCAGTTATACCATGACTAAAGAGCTGATATAACTGATAATGTTGTTGGGAGTTGCTGTTGCAGCTACACAGCAGCATCTCTGAGTTAGTTCCTGGAAAAAATTAGCAGTTTGGCTTTCACACTGGGGGCGTTTGCCTGACTTTTTCCTAAAATTTTTCTCTATTTTTTAGCCAAAGTTGTTGCACTTACTCTGTATTTGTGCAAATAAAGGATTTTTAAAGGATTGCTATAATAGCAGCCTATTTCTTTAAAACAGAGTGCTTTGGAGAACATTTTCTGAGCAGAAGATAGAGGGCCTGTCATATGCAAGGCCTTTATCCAATATTTTTTATAAATTTATTATACTCCATATTAAAGTGAGACAGATTTTCTCTAAAAAACAAACACTTTGTGAAAGTTATCAAATATTTTTTCCTGTGATCTTTTTAACATAGACAATATTTAAGATTTAATGATTGTGATTTATCTTCCTAGCTATCTCTATTTTTATAAAGTATAGATATGAACCTTAATTGGTGACAACAGGCTTCCTTTACGATCAGTAGAAAATGTTGAGGCACAATTCATCAGATCCAATATTAAAATTTGTTCAAAGATTATATCAGTTATACTCTAAACACCATAAATAACAGCAAGGATTCACAGGGTAGTTCAGCCAACTTTAAGGAGAAGAACAGTTCTGATGACATAAGAAGAGTTTCACATCAGCCATTGAAGATGTTACCACTTTTACCCCACAATTCCTTCTTCCTCCTCACATACAATCCATCACTAATTAAGGAATAATTCTCCAGATTAGAAGGTCTCTATCATTCACAGTGCAGAAGCTGACTCAACTTACTTGGTAAGAACTTGGTTAGTGCAATCATGATAACTGGAAGGAGGCAGTAAGAAGCAATGTTTGGTCAGAAGGAAAAATTGAAAAGTAAGGAGAATTCAAAGAAGAACAACAAAATTATAAAGTGTGGGAACCACATTAAAAACACTACCTTGACAGAAGCTTTGTCACTCGTCTTCCTTGGATACAAATCTGTAGCTGCAGACTGGGAGTAAATACTGAGATATTTAAGATATTGCTGAAGAGACTTGGCCAAGTTCACGTCATTTTCCAGATTGTAATTTCTTTCATTATCTGCATTCTGTCCCAAAGTCCTGCACAGCAAAAGCAACAAAAAGTTACCAACCTGTACAACAAATAAAAGTGACCATCTGAAAAGGCACTGCAAACCACTCAAGTTAATTACATACACAACAGAGTAGTCACTCAAAAGCTTAACAACCAAAAAAAGTACAGGAAATTTAATGTTTCAGCAAAAGCAGTCAAAAAATCTTGCACTATTAACAATGTATTGCAGGAATCAAAGTTAATGATCCAAGAGTAAATCAAATAAAATGCCTACATCAAGGCAAAGCGTATTAGGAAGGAAACACATGTAAAAAGAAAGTATGCATGATTAAGATGCACCTCAAAGAAATGTGAGATGTTTCTAAGATTTAAAAATACTGCTCAGTGATGATGAGATTCAACATCACTTTGGCCCTGCACCAATTGACAGAATAGAGTGAGTCTACTGGATATGCAGAAATAACTCAGCAAGTCAGGTCCAGCAAAAGGCTTTAAAAGGGAATAATGAGATGGAACAAGTATCTCTTCTGATCTCCTCATATGCCTGGGATTCACAGAACAGCAGTGCTTGGTTTAGACAGCAAAGAAAAGCTAAACAAGTGATGAAATAACAGCAGTGTAGAGATGTTTATATGGGATTCAGAGGGCTGTGTGCAATGAATTTGAATTATTACCAGCTCCCCTTGTCTATCTCAACAACATATCAATGATGATCATTTAAATGTCAACACCAGTAATTGTTTCATTCCTTGTGCTAGAAAGCAGAGAGGGTTCCCAGTCTGTGAGTGACACACTGTTTTGAAGGAAATCACCTTTTTGAATTCACCATTTCCTACCCACATGCCCACGCACTTCTGTACTGAAGAACAATTCCAGGTGGAAGGGTTTTCCAGCTCAGGGAGATGAGGCACCACTTGATTTTCAATATGTCTGTACCACGGTAAGCAAAATTTTATTCTACCAGACCATGTCATGGTGCTTATGTAGAGGCACAGCCTGAGAAAGCACCACTAGGTCATTTTCCAAATCTTGGGTTTAATTACTTTGCAAACAAAGGAAAAGATCCCTTCAATCCTCACACTTGCATCAAATGTGTGTCCCAACTAATTTAATACCAATAAATGCAATAAATTATCTGATTTACTTCAGGGACATTGCAACCAATAGTGCTCCCAGGGTTGCTCACTTTCGGATACCAGAAAAATCTTCCACTTCTTCCCAGTGTAAAACCACCAGCTGCCCATTGGGCACATGAAGTCTAGGAAAACAAAGTTTTACTGCACAGCAATCTTGATCTAATGCACCATAAGGCTGATTCCTCCTCATGCTGTTCACGGGGTTTTTTTTTTTTGTCTTATTCCAGAGCTCTAAATTCTGTCTTATGATGGAGGGTCGACATGCTGGTAACTTATGCACCTACTTTTCAGCTTAAAGCCAGACTGAAATTGTTCTGAAGTTGTAGAGAGATGGGCAGTTTTCTTTCTGCTTCAGTAGAGGTGAACTAATCCAAAGATGCTCTCATCATAGAAAGTATCCCAGTTTCAAACACTCATCTTTCATTCATCAGTTAATTCCAACACCTATCTTCTCCTTTCTTCACTAACTTTGAAAAGAAATGGAAAATGGAAATACTAGACCAAATTCCACACCAAGGATTTCCACTGGAGCTAATGGGAACTGAATGTACAGATAAAAGACCCTATTTAGGGTAGCTTTTCAAGCCATTATTTACAGTGTATAATCGCTCACACTGGTGGCAAAAGCAAAATCTGGGTCTAGGATTTCTCCTTTTTCTTATGGAGACAGAACTTGACATCAAATTGTCAATTGACATCCACATTAAATGTAGCATTTTATGCTATAAACTTTTAACAATTGAAATGTTAAAGTCTAACAAAGCATTAGATTTCATTTGATGACAACTTTAATAAAATCTTTTGAATATATATGAAAGCTTATTAAAAACTTTTGTAGTTTGCCAGTACATCACTGTTCTCCTTCTTAACACAGGAAGTAATATGTATTAAATGAGCTACTATTGCAACTAAATTAAAATATTTCCTTTGAATTTGACAAAGTGATATTGGAAAACAGATGAAAGACAAATATATAAGAGCACCTGGTGAGTAGGAGAAATGATTGTCAGATGAGTTCTTGTTATGCACAAATTTGAAACTAATTTCAGTTTAAATTTGTTCTGAAAATACAATGAACTTTAGGGTATAAATACAATAACATATATAATTATTTATCCACATAAATAACTATATATTTCCTACAAAAAAGCAGAGCTTTAGAAGCTTTTCTGTGGGAATAACTAAATCACTGCACCTCAAATATTTCTAGAATGTTCTCAATTAATAGATACCACAATTTTTAGAATAAAGTTTCTCCCTTTTAAATGCTGTGAGGGTCTTATTACTGACTTAATGATGGTTTTATTATAGAAATAATGCTATACTCCATTTCATACATTAAAGTTTGCTGGAAATGTTTGTGGCTTTGCCTAATTTCACCAATGAACACTACTGACATTTATTCCCTATGTGCAGAATGGACTTTTTTCCTTTATCTTGGATCCTCTTTCAAGATATGTACACTCCAGTTAGCCACCAAAAAAAGAACTTTCATCTTGAAATCAAGCTCCCAGCTTCAGCATTTTTTAAAGATGAAATCCAAGTCTTCAGTTTCATCAGATTTATTACATACTAATTTAGCCTAAGTCAATTTACCTTTCAAGTGTCTGAGTCTATTTTCTTGCTCTCTCTAGCTCTGTGGGGACTAATGACTCATTAGTATAACTTCATATTGTCTTATTACATGTGTTACCCTTAATAAAAGGTCTTCCTGCCATAATGTTTCTTTGATCATTAGATACCTACACTAAGTTGCTTTTTTAATTATTTAATTACTATCTGATCAGATTTTAGCTAGCACATTGAGCATGCTGAGCATATAGCAAACTTGATCAGAATCTACAAGATACCAGAGAAACATTCCTACTGTTCTCTGACCTACAGAATATCTTGCAAATGGACAACCAGAAAAATCAATTAATGTTTTAAACTGTTGGCACATAAGATAATGCTTTCAGAAGCACAGCTTGGTAATTCAGAAAATCTATCCACAATAGGAGCTGCTGTAAGTGGAACACATTAGAAATTCTGATGTTCCTAAGGTGTCAATAAACAAAATGGGTTGGTTTGTTGGGTTGGGTTTTTTTCTAGTTAAAATGCAAACCTGATCACAACAGGAACTCCTAAAAGAAATCACTTGACCGTTCTCAGTCAAAAATGGAAATAATTTATTTTACCTTATGTGTTGTTTTTTTTTTATATAGCTAGAAATCTGGAACACTGCAGAATATAGTCCTGATCTCATGGAAATCTGGCATATTTTATTCTCATGAAAAAAGTTTTAGATACATACATTCTGAAAAAAAAAAAATCCCTCAAGATTCATAGAATGTTCTGGGCTAGAAGGGACATCTAAAGGTCATCTAGTCCAATCCCCCTGCAGTGAGAAGGGACAACTTAACCAGATCAAGGTGCTCAGAGCACCATCCATTCTGAGCTTGAATTTTTCCAGGGATGGAGCTTCTACCAGCACCATCCAGAAACATTTCTTATAACATGTAGAGAGAGTAATTCATACAGTAATGGCATTCTGTGCATCTTAGCAGTGAAAACATGTTTATGGATTCAGCCACATATTGTTATCACTTTTATGATAATCTCCTTTAGAAGTTAAGTTTATACCTTAATGCACTTCAGAAATATATGGTGCTGTGATTTTAAGGAATGCTTTTGAATCTGTAAATATGTGAAATACAGGGTCAGATTCTATGAATTAAATCAAAGCAAACTAAGGGAAACAGCTGAAGCCACTGGGCAGTGTCAATTAGAGTATTTTTACTTCCATAAAAGGAGAGAAAATAAATGGTTTTGTGGTATATTCCACCACAAACTTTGGTATATGAAGATATAGTCCAACATTGCATAGCTTCTAGCTCCTCAAGACTCGAAGCTCAACCTTTCTCCCACTATGAAGAAAGTTTTCTACCAAAAAGCACATTGTTTCAATTCCACTCATTTTGTGATTGCATTTCTTATAATCATGTAGGAGAGAGCAAAATTTGCCATTTTTATCATCCCTAAAATTTTATGCATTTTAAAATTTCTTTCTGAGGTTTGTGTGTTTGGATCTCACATAAAAGTGTGTAGAGATGAATAGATGAGGGAAAAGAGTGAATTTGTATGTGTGTCAGTATAGAAACATAATATCATTGCAGTTCAGATACCATATGACCCTACAGAATTAGATATTGTGTCTCTTGCCAGCACAGCTGTTATGTCACCCCTCAACATCTTTCAAGCCATGAGGGCTTCTACAATATGAAGGACAGAAATGTCCCAACATTGTTTTCTGTCATGGGAACTTGCATGAATCTCTCCTTCCTGGACAAATTTTACAAATGAGAACCTAAGAACTTTGAAACAATTACAGTTAGGTTTTGGAAGAATATTAAGTTTGAAAATACAGTTAGCTACTCAAATGTCATTCAATACTTTTTCTCGCTTCTTTCTGTGGGCTTATTCCAGAACAAACGAGCTACTACATAAATATTCCTTTTTAACCCAGTTAACAAGTAGATCTGGCTGAACTGACACCAGACACTGCACAGACTTGATAGAATCATAGAATGGTAGGGCTCTGTCATCTTCACAATGAAGTTTTTCCTCATGTTGAGGTGGAACTTCCTATGTTTCACCTGCTATCATTACCTCTCATCCTATTACAGGGCACCACTGAAAAGAGACTGGCCTCTTCTACTTGACATCCACACTTCACGTATTTGTTAACATTAATAAGAAACCCTCTCAGTCTTCTCTTCTCCAAGCTAAACAGCCCCAGGGATCTCAGCCTTTCCTCATAAGAGAGATATTCCAGTCCCTTCCATCATCTTTGTAGCTCTCTGTTGGACTTTCTGGAAGACTTGATATTTTAATTTCTGACACCTAACATAACAATAAAGGTGTAATTTCTTAACCTGATGACAACCAGAACAGGGTTCAGAGTTTTTGTTTATTCTGTCTGCTGTTTTTCTACTGGTATAGTCAGTGCTGCTGTACAACTGGTTGCCCTTTATCATAGAGATAGCAGTTTTCGTGTGTGTTTAACCCAGCCTCAGTGGCAATCTTATTTCTCATCATCTGCAAACCCCTCTAAAAACCTACCAGCCAAAAACACCACTGAAGACTTACCTTCCAGTGTCAGCTCCTTCAGAGGCAAATATATCAGGGCGTCTGCTGTGGATTTTGTGAATGTTTGAGAGTTCCTGACCAATAATGTGCTGTGTATAATCATCTTGCCAGGTAAGACCTGATAAATAATGAACACAACAAACAAAAGAAAAAAGACATAAGCAAACCCAATATTTAGTAACTTGGAACAAGCTTTATTCAATTGGACTCCAAGAGTGAACTACAGATTCTTTTCTGTAGGAAATTTTATCAGTTTTTTTTTTACAATGAAAGGAAGGTAGTTGATGATGTGACCAGACTTTAAAAGACTACTCTTAGCAGAAATTTAGGTAGTTACAAACCAGCTTTACAGATAAAAAGGGAGAACTGGGGAAAAGACTTATCTCACTAACTGGTATCTACTGAAAGGTTGCTTTACTTCTTCCCCATCACAGCACATTGTCCCATATCCATTTTCTCCATGAAACTGCTCTTCAAACATTAAGGAGATAGATTGCCATGGAAATAAGTATTTTGAGTTTTAGTAGAAGACATGTGAAGGTCAATTTATGTTATCCTTATACTTAAATGTTGTGACAATTAATGTTACAACAAGGGGGTGTGCAACTATGAAGGCAAATTCCAGTGATTACTCTTTAATTAGATGCATTGCCAATTGCATGGTAATTATACTTGAAATAACGATATAACTCCAAACATAATTGTTACACAATTTGTAGATTTTTAGATGTTACAGTAACACTTTACTTCATAGAACTTGTCCATGTAATTATCTGTAATTATCTAATAACTAAATATCACATAATTGAAGTGAATTTCTGCTTTTACACCATGCAATTGTAACACTGCAGACCTCTCAAATTAATAGTGATAGAAGTTCCAGATATGGTTATCCTGATAATATCTTCCTTTAAGATACCACATGAAGAAAAATCTTCTCTAGCAGTAGATGGAAGAGGACATATTTAGTTGTTAGAATCAGACTTGGGTGATTTCTGTTTCAGTCCTTATTTATCACTTGTTGCAGGCAGTATCAGATTTGATGGTATAGATAGTCTCTTAGGATGCAGCTGAAGCATCATCAGTCTCAGCAGAACCCAGAACTTTGCCATCATCCCCCTTGGATGACTGCTTTATCCAGTGAGCTATTAAAATAAAGGCTGTTCTTCAGAGTTCTCCATACTATTGAGACATTTACTGAAGTTTAGAATTAAAAAAAAAAAAAACTCTAAATAGATCTTTCCATTCTGCCCAAGCAGACAGTTCTGAGCATGCCGAAGTAAAAATTACTTCAATATTTATTAAATTTTCAGCCTAAGTAGTAGATACTTAAGAGAAGTTGAGTACACTTCCAAGACAGGCCTAGGAAGTATTAAAATTGCTGTTGTCTGGGATTTAGACAAGTTTTAGGAAATAAAGGCCCAATTTGGGCAAGATTTAGGTAAATTATATCCCAACTTAATTTTTAAAATTAATTAGCATTAATAAGCAATCTAGAATCAATGTAAGTACACATGAAGGCCTTCAGAAACAGAAAAGCTCTCTGACACCTCTCACACTGATTTTGATCCTTTCTCCTTTTCTGCAATAAAAACGTTACTCAAGTTTATTGAGGAAACACTTCACCTGAAATCATGTTGGATGATAATGGCTACAGTAAATGACTCCAGACCCTTGGGAGGGGGAAGAATCTCTAATCTATATTTAGTTCTGATTCATCCTTTTCAAATGCAAATCTCACCTTTTCAAATGTGCCATAAATGGATTCAAATAATTTCACAATTCTCAATCTAATGCTGCTCAGAGAACATTCTTATGTGAACATACAAAAATTACTCACCATGCAGCTATGATTATTTTGGTGTAGTGCTATTTAAATTATGTTTACATTAAAGTTTTTATATATGTGTGTATGTTTGAGCTTGCTTCTCTGTTGACTAGCACTACACATTTCTGTTTACAAATTCATGCAGGAGAAAAGCCTAAGATAATGTTCATTTAGAAGAATGTGCCACAAAAAATATTTGGATAAAATGCATATGTATTTAAATCATTAGCGTAGCTTATTAATGAACTATGCCTCCAAAATCACGTTTGACTTCGTAACTCTTAGCCAATACTAGCCCCGTTAAAGGCAAAAGAATATAAACAACAAACTTTGGGAGAAAAAAACACAGAATTACTCTGAAGTAGAGAAAGAAGAGTTCACTTGCACACAGAGAGGAAATTCTACTCAATCTATGCACATACATATGGCTGCAGACAGAGGGGTCAATAGTCAGCTGCAGTTTTATGCCTCCACAAAATGATGTTTTCAGTAAAAAAGTGTAAGAAATCCCAGTTCTCATTGGTCATGATAACAGTGTATTTTCTGTTAACTTCAGTATGTTTTGTTTCTCTTGCAGCAATGTTTTGGTTTTTTCTCCTGATACATTTCCAACTAGTACAAGCTTGCCATCCTTAATACTGTAAAAGTACACAACTGGGGCATTTAGGGAGAGTAAATAGATGAAAGAAACACAGTACATGTTATAGAGGTTAAGAAACTAGAGTAAGGGAGAATGCCCTCTCAATGCCATCTTCTAGCACTTGTAACTCATGTAACACTCAGAATAAGGCATAGATGAAAAATGCAAATTTTAACTAATTAAAAAATCCGCCTGTCGACAAGTTAATCTTGCTGTTTCTTACTGAACTATCTCAGCAACTGCAATGTGCCTAAAGCTAACCTCATGTCAATCATTTCTCAGCATTGTTTCAGTTTCAAAAACATCTCTCCCACACACTGAGCTCAACAGAACAGCACATTCAAGACCCATAAAGCCACGCTGACAGTTGCAATCAAAATGAGGGTTGAGAAGGAGCATATGACGCCGTACGGCGATTTCCTGCTCCCTTTGTCCCTGGTCACACCTAGCGCCAGCTCCTGCCTCTCCACCCAATTACTACGATTCATCTCCAGTGGCTGAGCAGGATCACAGCAGAGCTCCACTACACACATTACTTCCATGTCACTAACGGGGACCGGTATGGGGGGACGCCCAAGCCCTGATTAAGCACCCCCCCGCTGCAGGTCTGCCCCAGGACCTGCTTCTCCCAACCGTGAATTCCCACAGACAGACAATGCCAAGGAAAGGGAAGGAATCTGTTAGACAGCAGAGTGATGCACATGCTACGACAACAACAGCAGCAGATAGAAAATTTCTCAGTTGAAGAGCATTTGTAGTAGTAAGACTCCATGAAAAATAGCCTTTGGCACAAATTGTCCCCACAGGAAGTAGCATTTTTCACTTGTGTCGGAGCCCAAGGTTTAATTATTGTTATATTTTAATTGAAACTCCATAACCTAAATGTATGTGAAAAGATAATGCTAGTGTATAGTCAATGAAGAAAAGGCATTAATACCTTTAGTAAACCAAACTTGCACATCAAAACCAATAGAGGTGCTTAGATACAAAGTGATCTTTCCTTATTATCATCAGATATCTCCCTGAATCTCTTATTTCTACAGCAGAATTAATTATTATTATTACCCACAACTACAAAAATAATAATGGTGCTATTATTGCCTAGGTCCTCATTATGTTCAACACAGCAATAGCTATGTCAACAGAAAGTACATGTTTGAGAAATATTTTATTTTAAATCGAAATAAAAGTAGTGTATATTGTGAAGAAAACCATTTTCACAGTTTAACACTGGTGAAGATAATAATAGCATCTATATCCAAAATTAAAATAAACATTATTTGCATATTTATCATAAAAATTCACTTTTAACCTGCTTAATTGGCTTTGCTACTATATCAATTGCACAGAATTACTGAAAAAAATTATTAAAATATGTATTTCCTTCTCTTGGCTGTTCATTTCTTTTCTAAGTAATGGCATTCTTTTCTGTGGTTGTGACTTTCTGTTTTTAATCTCAGAGAAAATTGATACCTCTCCCAATACACATGACCACATCTTCAATGTATGCAGATGGTATCAGCAACTGCTGAAAATATTAATCTGCTACTTCTCCGTCTCAACATATTCTAGTTCAGAATTATTCATACAAATAATCTTTACCCACTCTGAAGGCTAAGCAAGAAAAACAACAGCTATTTAACTTTGCAAAGGAGTTCTGGTGTAAAATAGTAGAGCCCAATTTAAGTCCTTTCAAAACAACAATTCTCACTGCCCAAAGTTTTGGCCCTGCAAATCCTTCTGCTCACACCCTCAACCCTTTTTCTGACCAGACTGGCTGAGGCTGCATAGGGCTCTGCAGGCAAGCCCAGCAAAACCTGCATCTGTCAGGGTAAAACTGTGAGACTTTTCCACTTCTCATGCCAATTGAAATCCAAAATTATTAGCTTTGCATCAATATATTAAAAAAATATTTTTTTTCCATTCAAAGCAACAGGAGACTACTATATATTGGCAGAAACCTATGTTCTAAAACTTTGTCAAGAAAATTCTTGTACAGAGGCAAAAAAACCTCAAAAGTATTCAGACTTCAGAATTTTTGAGTTGTGTTTCACAGTTTTTGGTAATGTTATCCATTTTGTCCCGACACAGTGAATGATAAAAGAGGTTTTTCTCTGAGCTACCTTCAACTGCTACTTAATTTCTGCCAGGAAACTCTCAGTGGTAGAGCTCAGAGACTTTCATCCCCCATGCCATGTGTTGCAAATTGTTAATGCCTACTTTAGCTGTCAGAATGTCTGCAGAATTGGGAATGATTGGCTTTCTTCCCTATTTTCACAACAGACAGGTCAACATATAGACATGACTTTCTGTAGGCTGCTTTTCCACATTCTCCAGAGAAGCTGCACTTGTTCTCATCATAGACCTCAATTTTCAGAGCCCAAGGACATAGCCAGTGGTGTTTACATATTTCAGTACTGGCAAATTCAAAATTGCAGTTTTAATGTTGAGGTTGTTGCATGTATAACAAAATTAATTCTTTCAATCACTGTATTTTCTACCTAAGCATGCAGCCAAAAGACAAAATTCTGACATTTCCTCTTACAATAAAAGAAAATTAGAACTTTTTTTCTGAAAGCAATTTTCACAACACAATGATAGGTTAATGGCAAAAGCAGTAATAGAGTATTTAAGCCCAGCTCTTAAGCCACAACCATTTAATTCCCCTGTACCTTTGGCCTGGAATACTTATTTGCTTTGAAAATTGTTTCCACGGGCTCAGAAGAAAATCTGCCAAGAGAGTTTTGCACAACACGTCCATGAAAACTTACTCTAATTAAATTTTATTTGTGCTGGTCAAACATTAGATGTCTTCAAGATAAAAAGAAAGTCTGATGCAAGACTGTATTAGAAGAAATGACTGGGAGCTTATAAGCAGTCATCATCACTCCTGTCCTACCCATTTCAGCAGGAACTGGGGTCTTTATTGAAAGTCCTCAGGAGCTTTTGTTGTTTCCTTCCCTTTTTCACTGCATTCCCCAGCAGCAGTGCCAAGTACCACATTTGCACCAGTAAGTGTATTGCTGTCTTTTGGAATTTCTAGTGTGATCTTTATAATATGCAAGAATTTTAGTCACTGTTTTCAGCAATTCACTAACACAGGCAAAGAGCTTCCATTTGAATGAACAGATGAAAGGGCTGCCTAAGGATTATGGTTTCAATTTTTCATATATTGTTTTATTATACATAAAAGTGATAATCTCCATAGAATTAAATTACCAGCAATATCTTCTTTCAGCCTTGATTTTAATTTACTCTATGTAACTATCCCACAAGATGGAGGGAATGCTTCTCTCTTCAATTTTGGGGAATTTCTATTATTTGAAAAAGCCAAATGTGTGCTTCATTTGCCAAGGAGATTATAAAATGCTCTCACAGGACTCACTATCCTTACCTTTATTTCAACTCTTGTAGACAGCTACAAATAATTGGTTTATACAAGAGAAAGTTATTAAGCATTACATAAGATTTTTCTGCCACTGGAGCTGATAGTAATAAAAGAATAATGTGATAATGCAAAATATATCCTCTAACTACCAAGTAGAGTAGTCTACATACCAAAGACTAGAACAGAATGGATACACAAAAAAGACTTCCGAAATCCTTCAAATAAATCCCATGCTATTCACCATATCCTATAATCCTTTTTACAAATTGATGACCCTCAACCTGAAAGCAGATGGTTCCATTCACAGAAATGCGTTTTAGGAAAGAAGATATGAAAAAGGGGGCTTCTTGTGTGGTTGCAACTTTATATTCACATTCAACTTTATTTTAACTCCCAGTCAGTTACATCTTTAGCTCCAATGGCTCTCTGCAATCTCTAGGCTCTGATATATTTATAAAAAAAACCAATCAAATCTAATATATGGTGAGTAAAGGTACAGCTTCTATTCCATTTACTTCTGGCCCTGGACTATGCACAGAGATTTTCTTACAGCTGTCAGCCAAAGGAGTTTTCATGAACATGAGAAAATATTCACATGCACCCAAAATAGTGATACTAAAATAAAGATGAGACTGATTTGCTTGATTCACCGAGCTTTGAACCCACCTGTGCTAGCTGACAATCAAAGCCAAGTGCATGTGACTATTCCAGATTTAACTCAAAAAGCCTGACATTAGTTGTACTCTGCAAAACAGCTACTACATTAATCCTCTGCAATCTCCTTTTAGAAAGAGAAGTGGCGATCTTTCATTTTCTGTCAAAATATCTTTCATTTATCTGTTCCCTTCTTCCTTTTCTATCTTATTATTCCTTTCCAGGATGTCTTACACCTCTCTAAACTTCCATTCATTCATCTCATAATGCAAGATCTCCTTAGTATGCAGAAATTGGCTGTAATGCTAGACTGTACAATGCTAAGAATGGAAATTTTGTCCAAATAGTAGTTAACGATGCATATAAATTCAGCAAGTCTTCCTTCTCATTTTATTTTATCCATTTCATTTCAAGCTAACAGTAAGAAGACAGACTTATTGTCACAAAAAAAATACAGTTCCCAGGAAAGGACTCTTGAAGTGCCCTCAGTCTGAGAATTAAAACATCACCTGTAACAAGGTAGAATTGGTCAGAAATGTCCAGGCACTTAAAAAGGTAGATAAAATTAAGTGGAAATACAGGCCACACATATTATAGGAAATTCATCTCAGATCTACAGTTCTTCATGTATTTTTAAATACCTGTGAGCAGAACTGTTCTTTCATAGTGGTTCTAATTCCCCTTTTATGTAACTGCTGAACTGCCATTGCCATTTGTGAAAAATCAAGGTGTGGCTGTCAGAGGAGTGTTCCCAATGGCATGTGCAAAGTCGATGCCCAGGAGCACCAAACTGGGCAGTACAGCAAAGGCTGTAGAGGCAAAAGCATCTCCATATATAGCTGTGGATGGAAATCTTTAGGAGCAATGCATAGACTACTGTATCATCACCATGGAGGGAACATTGGACTGAGTCCAAGCAGAGGCTCTGACGGGCCATGTAAGCTTGACACACTTTCTCTAGCAAGGGCTTTTGGGTTCCTGCTCATCCTGCTCTATCCTGCTTCAAGATCAATGCAAATTAAAGCAGGGAATTTTATCTGTGCTTTTATTTTAAATTATAGGCAGAAAGTATGTATGTAGTTTTTGTGGAATTATATCTTCCATTTTCTACTTTCAAGCTACTTTTCTTAAACTGTCAATTCCTCCAGGAAGAAGCAATGTATTCCATGCATTTGTATAGCCTCTTTCTATAGCAGTAACAACAGTAACTCTTATTGCTGCTATTCTTATGAAGAAAAATCCAATAGTTGCAGAAGTTAGGCACTTATAAAAACATAGGTAGCTGAAAGCCAGGAGTTTTCCAGGGAAGTACATTAGCCAAGTTTGCTTGAAGCAAAGATGAACAATCTGCAGGTCACAATCCTCCAAAAACCTGATTAGTGCTCCTCAGTTTTCGTTTTGAATTCACCACATGTACAGAAAATACACACTGTGAATTCATGCACCCTGAAAGGCAAGGTAGCATTTTCAGTAGGAGTATTTGAATCTTTTTTTTTTTATCTATTCTCTTTTGCACATAATCTTTTTGAGTTTTGACCTTCCAACAACTGCAATGCAGAATGCATTGTAGTTTGCTGTACATTGCATGACATAAGCTTTTCATTTAAACATTTTTAGTATTTACATCTCAGGTCTCTGATTTACAATCTAACTACATTAAATTACTATTCCACCTGTCAGCTCAGGTAGTGTCTAGCCATGTATTTAGCTGGTACCCATGGGTAAAAATGAGATTACTTGATGTATTTTAGCCAACAATTAATAGGATTTAGTGAGATGAGCGCTGACTGACATGATTTCAAACCTGTTGTTCATCCCTTGTTTCATGCAGTTAATACCTCAGTGAGCTTTAATAACATTTTTGGACAATTCATGGAATGCTGATTCGCAGATTCACATTGATGCTTTGTCAGCTGCACACACTCAGATTTCTAGTTCTTTCTAGCTTCTGTGTTGAGACCTCTGAATATTTAAAATGTGCCATGCTATGAGCTGTGATTCAATTTTACCACAAGGTATCACAATGATACTAAAAAGCAGATTTATATATTTATAGCTCTGAATGAGTTTTTGAGGAAGATTGAAATGAAATATTTATACTGGAAGAACTGGACCAATCGGATATTAATGGAAAACCCCTAATATTTAAGTCTGTGAGTACAGTTCCAGCCAATGTCCATTCATAACCCATCGTTCAAAAAGCTGCATCATTTTTTGCTCATAATCACCAAGAAACGCTAGGTTTGAATGTCATTTACTAAAAATTCTGACATTAACAAAATGCCTCAAAACATGTCATGAAGACATAACACTGAAATAAAACATACGGAGGGAATAAATAATTCCTACCATTTTGGGTAACATTTTACCATTGTGTGTTTTATGCTCAGATAAAATCTGAATAGTGTGAAATAGCTCCACTAGCTTCATGCCACCAAGGTCTAACATTAACCGCACAGCCTTGCTATACCCACTGGACTCAATATGGTCTAGAGAAAACTACTTCTGGGCAAAGACCAAGGATTGATACATAGCCTGGACCTGAGCCTGAGCCACGGGGGAGTGAGCAGTGGGAAGGGGGGACTGAAAGCACATTTTCTTTCTTTCGGATCTGCCCTTCGGCTACTTGTGTGACAAACTCAGTGATACGCTTCTCTACCTGCAACGTGGGTATAATAAAACACAATTTCAGGGGTTAAAGTTGTATTGCATTTTGTGAGGTATTCCAATATTATAGAGCTGGGCTGGCATAAATAAAAGCTAGTGATAAAACACCAGGAGCTACTGCAATGTGTCAGTAACTGAGTGGCACGTAGGGATTTTTTTCTTAATTTCAGTGTATTTCTACTATTTAAGGACCTGCAACTAATATCAAAGATGTCAATGTATTTTTAAAAATACCATTCATTCCAGAAATTTGTCCATCAGTATTCTGAATGGCATACAAAGCAGCAAACCTTCTTTAGGGCAAACACTGAAGACAGCCAGCAATAACGTTAAAGTGTTTCAAAAAATTGGTGGTGTAGCTCATATTTTTCTCTTTCACTTACAAGATAAGTCTTCTGATCAGTGGCTGCCAGCTTTTAGAAAGAGTGATATATTTCTAGATAATCGACTGCTGCCCATTACCATACTTTTGATGTGGTGGAGAATTCATGTGCCTTATTTTCCAGTTCCTCAGGGTATCCTGGTTAAATGTCACACACATTTTTCTCCCATGTTTAGAAAACAAAACCTGCATATTAATTATTTTTTAAGACAGGCATAAATGTAATAAGAATGGAACATTGATTATTCTATTCATCTATAAACTACTCCAATAGACATATAAATAATACTGGAAAATGTAACGCAGCCTTAATTATCAGCAGTGTTACCTCTCCTTTTATAACATTCATGATAGATGAAACTGGCAGCAATCAATCTGATTGCTTTGATACCAGTTTAAGCTCATTTGTAACAAAAGAAACAAAGTTAAAAAGTTAGACTTTTACATGCATTTTACAAACATACTGTTATTCAATGTAAGTTTTCTTTTCATTAACCAGATTTCTACTCTTTAGTAATGAAATTTTGAGCAAATGGCCCTGTAAATGTATCTGAGAGCCAAGGTGTCCAAGAGCTCCGTATACACCTCCTCAGAAGTTCCTAATCTCAGAATGAAAACACAAACAGCCCTTTTCTCACCCCAAAGTGTTCATGGTTCAGTTCCCCAGATCTCAGCAAGGCAATCTACCTAGAAAATGCTTTCTGTCATAGACCCACAAGGCACAGATCCCAGAAAGAGCAATAAATGAACAAACTCTAGAACATGGTCTGCTTCACCATTTACATGTGGCAAATCCGGCCTTCATCTGGTATTCGTTCTACCTCAGATGGTGTTAGCTATTTCAAACAGAAAAAAAACCCTACTGTTTCTAGAGAAACAATAATTTCATTTTACACTTTAGGAATATTTGTTGCAAGGAGTAAACTAGAACCTGAGGCTAATTTGTTTTACTTACAACAAATAAAATAGAAATATGGGGCCCTTGCAAATTCAACAACATATTGTTTGCTATGCCTACTCACCATTTACTTCTATGTCTATATATAAGATGAACTATATTTGTAGAGCTTTTACTTACATTATATGACATAAGGAAAATATTTTCTTCTATTAATTACTACTGAACTAAATGCAAAAGGTTCCAATACATATATTGAAGAAGGCCATCCTAACAGCCAATTAAGACTGTAGCTTTTGCACTTTCATAGCAGTTAACAGTTAGGCAGGTTTGATTCATTCTGCTGTAGGAAGTACTAAGGTATGCTCTTGAATGTAAATTTTTAATAGCTAAATGTATTCAGCCTCTCTCAGAAAGACAATTTTTGATTGTCCTGTTTGCTTGAAACTACACTAGAATTGGTCAAGTTTTCCAAGGCTGCAGCAAAGGTACTCCTATGCCACATTGATATATCACCAAGTCTCTCATACCCATTCTGTATTATGAAGAAAAAAAAATAAATGTCATGTTGACCAAAATGTTTATATACTTTGTGTCTGTGTGATGTGTCATATTCATCTGTGATCTGGCATCACAGCTGAAGCAAAAAGAGATTGTCCCTATGCAGCAGATTCAAGGAGCCCAAGCACCAAGAATGCCTGGTGTACTGCTGTCACCAGGCAGCCCTGCTGCTGTCACCCAGACACCTCTCTCGTGCATGTAAACACCACCCAGGATTGCTCTGGTGGTACCCGATACAGAAGCAGGGCCACCCTTTTACTGTGGCACTCCTAGAGACTGAGCAGGTTATTTATTGGGTTCTATGTGGAGAAACACACAACAATAAACCTCTCTCTCATCAATAGCTGTGAAATTTAGCTAGACAGTTGCCCAGAACAGGTTTTGCCCCAGTTCTCTGCATAGCCTTTGATGATGTGGGGCTTTGCAGGGTGTGTTTGGATTAATGGGTGCAAGAAAACTGCTCCCAAGTGGGAACTCATATAACTATTGTACTGACAAAGCTAAAATAGACCCTTTCCCACTCTTCCCACACTACGTAGCCTTAAATTACTATAAGGAATAGGAAGCAGTATGTAACTTTTTTTATTAGTCAATGTTATCATTCAAATTAATGCCATGTCACACAAATCTAGTAGTCCAAATGTGGATCCTAATGGCTGTCAATCCTCTTTACTTTTACGGTAAGCCCTTCAAATACCACCTGGCTAACACAAAGCACTTCTGTTAAATAAAAAGTCAGGCTGATGAAAGAGTAACTTATTGCCAGGTATTTTGATTCAGTTAGTAGCTATTACACCAAACACCCTCACGGATACAGCCTAGATATATCCCTTCTCCTATTATTCTTTTGCATTATTTTTGTTAGCCAGGGAAATTTTTCCTGACATAGTTTTGACAATTCCACAATTAATTTGTTTTCAATTCATTGTGTCCTTAATAACACTGTGTAGGCAACAGATGTCAAGTCTTTCCAAGTGGAATGAAGCAGAAGTGAACTCACTTCCCTAATAAATTGTTTATTGAATATTTATTTTTACTTGGATGACAAAGTACTAGTGAATCTGCCAGTGGTAAAGCCCATGCTTACATGCTACAGCACAACATTTATTGAAGCAGCTATTCTTGCCAAATCTATATTGCATTTATAAATCTTCAAAACAAGCCCTGGTAAATGTCACTTCTTCTTAAATTCTCGGCAGAATCATTGACAAGTGATGCTGCCTTCAGCCTTGAAGGGTTCACGTGTTTGGATCTGAGTCCAAATTCTAAAAACCCATTCACACATGCAATGTACCAGAAGCACTGAGGAAAGAAAAGTTACTCTAAATGCAGAAGTTAATCAAACAGGAAAGCTTGTATATTGTTTTTTCAGGCTTTCACTGTAAGCTCTGTGAAATACACTACTGCAAAGCCCATTAACTTACGTCCATTCTGCGTTGGGACATTTTGCAGTGGTTTTTCAATGCCACCCAAAAGCAGTCAGTTGCTTTTGATAGAATTTTAGTATTAAGCACCTTTTGAAATAAATATCAATATAAAGCAAAAATATACAGTTATGATACTTAATCCTATCTAAAAAAACCCTGACTATTCTGGCATAACATCAGGCAATATCACGTGCTCTATATTTATTTATGGTTCCTATGTATGTATCCTTCATTTACTGAACAATGATTCTGCACTTTTATTATATTTTCAAGTTCAGAGAGAAACTAAATACAAAAACCGAGGACACAGTAAACATTTTCATGTCTTTTCTGACTTCTTGAATACAGCCAGTGGACTCTACACTGTGGAACAGCCTGCTCGGTGTCAGTGGGATGCCCACCTTCAAATAGAAGAGCTGCTCTGCTGAGCACCACAATCCTCAGTTGCTGCCATGCCTGACATGATGCAACCTACATTCTTTTCCAAAGAAAGCATTGCAACATCCTCACTTTCTAGCTGGTTTTGTTACAGCCACGGTTTAAAAAGAGTGTGGCATAGACTATTCAGGGCTTTGAATTATACAGTGAGTAGTATTCTTTAGGAGCATGTCAAATGGCTTAGTATAACGACAGGTTTCGATGGCAGGGCTGCAGCTATATCATCTTTCTGCCATTGGTGGATTTCTCAGAGTGAGGGGAATTTCCCCAAGGAGAAATTCTGTCAGCAGAGTGCAAGGAAAGGGACCAGATAAAGTGAATCCATGGTGATCCAATGGAGAGTCTCTCTCCTCCACAGTTATAATCCCCACAGCACCTTAAACCTTCTCAGCCACAGAGAGCCAGGGACGCAGCATCCCTCACTGCTCCTTTGACAAAGGAGAAACTAAATGTGTAGTTCTCCTGATTTGACCTGCACCTATCTCCAGTGCACCACCCTCATGAACCAGAACCATTATTTCTTTTCTTTTTAGAAAAATCTACACTCATTTCAACCCAAATGGTGCTGAACATGTTAATTAAACTGAAAATAATTGGCAGAGTTTGTTATAGAAATGACATTGTAATGGTAGATAAAATCTTGGGGTGTTAACCATTGATAAAACACAAAGTGAAATGCAAAAAACATTGATTCAAAACAAGGCCTTCTGCCTAGAAGTCATGACAGTAAAAAAAATAAAATAAAAATAGTTTCCATCTATTGACAGCTGCCAGGTTGCTAATTGTCTCAGAATGGAAAACTGGCTTTGAGATGGAAGTACTTCAAAAGCAAATAAAATCCCACAGCTTAGATGGTGGTGAGCAAAAAATTACTCCTGAAATACATATCCAGGTAAACAGAGGACAAAAAGATTGAGATACTTTTACTTTTTATTTCCGAATTAAACAAAGCACATTCACCAAAAAGAAAAAAACTAGTTCTAATCTTTTCCCATTCTTTATAGTCTCTCTGATAGACACACACATAGGATGCATAACCTAAATTCATTATTTTACTGTATTTAGTACCATCCCTGGGGATGGAATATTGTAGTTAGTTTGAAGAAGTTTACTGTGTTCCATGAGACTTTAGAAAATGTGATTATTACATTACTGCCTTGTTTTATTCTATATAAAAGATAAACTCACTGTTCTTACAGTTCAGATTTGAGGTTGATGTCTGCATGCAGAGATTTGTAAAGCTTATAAAAAATACTTAATCACATACCCCTGCTTTTTCTCTAATTTCCTTTATGTTTCGTTAAATAATTATCTTAAGTATAGCAGGATATCTTGGATTTTTTTCAGGAGAGGTGGCAGCCACTAGATATTGGCAAAAGCATCACACATAGTGCAAAGTTTACAAATGTATAATGCAAAAGGTCCATCATTTCATCCACCAACACTGAAAATATCTCAACTAATAAAGGGAAAATTCCAGCCCCCTGTTTAAAAATTATGGAAAGCAAGGTGCCAAGATGCTGGAAAGCTGCCCCTTCACCAACTCTCTTTGTCTATGGGACAATGAAGTGAGAACCTGATGGAAGGAATAAATTATTCTCTGTATCTTCTCAGTCTTTGTGGCTCTACTTCCATACAACTGACATCACTGATTTTGAATAATTTGAGGAAACTTTTGGTGTTCCCTAAGTGCAATGAATTAAGGCTTGAGGAAAGAAATACAACATATTCATGGGGTAGATAGCAACGAAATCTAAATATGATGCAAATTTCCTATTACATAAGAACATGTTTAGTCATTTCATGTTCCTCACTTTCCTGGTATCTCCCTACAAAATGTTTAGGGTCATATGACAGGGTCCTAATCTGCAAAACAACTAACAATAACAATGTTATTTTTTTCAGAGGCAATCCCACGTTCACTCTGCTGCCTGATTTAGTGTTTCCATCTGGACAGCTGGCAGTCACTCACCACAACTACCTTGAAACGCAGCACAGAGACTGATTTAGACACTCGCTAAGGGAAGAACTCGTTCTCGCTAAAATCCCTTCCCTTTCCAGAAATTTCAAATTAGCAGTAGTTTCATTTCCATTCTCCAAAACTAGAAAGGTAGAAAACCACTTGAAACCTGAAATTATCACCATGGAAAGTTTGTTGTGCCCTGAGTCTCTAGATATACTTTGAAATAGACCTGACAGGTTTAGTCCCGTTCATTTTTACGTTATCCCTTCTCTATCTAGAAATAGATCTAATTAAGGAGCTTTAAATAAATAAATACATCTATGTCATAAAGAGAAAAAGGCAGTATTTCTAGAAACATCATTATTTCATGAAGGACATTCTCTGAACATGAGTGTTCTCTGTATTACACACAAAACAAACGGAACTGCAGTCACCTTCTCCTCTTCCTCTTTCTGTTACCATGTTGTTAATTCCAGCTGCGAAGCCAGTGACCCTTGAAATTATTTTCACATGCCTGAAAACACATGTGACTTTTTCTTACCTTTATAATTCTAGACTTGTTCTTTCAAAATCCTGTGTCCTCACTGGAAAATATTAATTCACACAGGATTCTGTTAACAAATATCAAAACTTAGCCTTAGTTTTAGCCTTAGAGACTTAAACCTCTAATGAGGGAATTCTGAGTTCAGCTTACATTATTCCTCACTAGTAACATAAAAACAGGTCCAGCATATGTAACACTGCTGCAGCTTAAGCACAGCAAGATATACCCTGAACTTTCAAATCCCTGCTTCTTATTTGTACAAGCCAAGCTATGAAAACAGACACTTCTAATGAATTCACTGAGAAATCCTCAGTAGAAGTAGCAATGGCAGACTTAGAACTATAATATTTAAAGCAACTGCAAAATTGTGCTTTCATCAAGAAAGGAACAAAAGCTTTGTTAGTTTTGAAGCTTACATTTATATTCAGCATAATAATTCAAAGTATCATTGCCTGCCACTATTAGAAGACAGAGGTCAAATATGGCAAGTAAAAAAAAAACCTACATTCACAAGCTATACAAAAGAGAAAATAGGCTCAAATTGTATGAAGTGCAGTGACATTATTTAAATGTCTTTGTTAATCAGGGTCCTGACATAAGAGATGGTGCTGAGAAGAATTTGCTCTTCAGACTCTTCTCAGCATGGGTCAAATCTGCTTAATATTCCAAACGCTGAGTCTAGCTGAACCACATTACCCCTTTATGGTCTCTCATCTATTTTTTTTTCTCCTTTGAATTCAGGATGCACTGGTATTTTCAGTTTTCATCATTGCTAAAGGGCAGGGAAGCTATAGTATAAACACTGAAGTTCCTTTCAAGCCTTGTTTATAATGATTTATACATTATACAGCTGTGAGACCTGCAGAAAATTTTGCAGAAAGTCAGACCACAGAAACGAAGTTTGGGAATGTTTACTTCTGACCTTATGTTTTTTTTCCACTTGCTCAATGAGAGACAGAAAAATAAGACTATACGTTGATTCATACATGATAAAAGAGAAGTCTAATTTCCACTCCATATAGCTAAAATGGGGTGAAGCCCATGCAAAGTAGAGAATGATATGGCCCACTGAGTATTTAATGTACAGGTGCTGCTGCTTACTTATTGGCACCAACATTCTCTTTAAAGTGTGCCCATGAGGGATGTGAAAGATGTTTCAGATGGTCAACTGTCACTCTTTCATGGATGAATAAAAGATAAATAAAAAGTCCTAAAATTTTCAGTCTTAGCCAGTACATGGTATCCCCAGCCTCTGTTGATGTCTGTGGAGAGCAAAAAGGGTTCCTTAAAACAAAAGGCAGCCCTGGCACTCTTCCTGGCACCATACTGTAGAGCATGTGCTCTGCAATCACAAGACCAAGAACTTGTGATTCTCTATGGTTTTCTTCCTGCAGCAACCCATGTAGCTCCCCCAGCTATCCACAAGCTTAATCCTTGCCAGCTGCTTTCCCGTCACACGGACTCGCTACCTGAGGGGTCTGGAGGCTATTTTCGTGTCTCTGCTAAAATACTCAATCCATAAAATACTTTCTTCCATTTCAAACAAGACATACAGTGCAATGAGAGGACATGAAAGAGCAGCTGGCCAGTTTATTTTGATTTATTGGAAACATTATGGGATTGCCCAAAGGCCTTGATCATAGTCCAGTTGTGCTCAGAGCTGTTCCACCCTGTCTGCAGCAGTACAGAGCAGGAAGATAGATGAGGTTGCTTTAGACAAGATGAGATCCAGCCCACCCGAGGACAACTGTTTTCACAATTGGGATTTAGGAAGGACATACAACTATAAAGACCAACTGCACAGTTGTTAAAGATTTTGATAGCCTGGTGTAAGAGGAAAAAAAAAAAAAAAGAGAAACTGCGATTACAGAAATCAGGCCGTCTGATAGGATTCCTTTTCAGGAACCCAGATCAATGGAATAAATTTTCATACTACTGACCAGCATTTGTTAAAAACAAGTTTGCAAAATGTTCCTGTTCCGAATCGAAACAAGTCCAGTCCTAACTACTTAGGACCTAAACGCTTCACAGACTATCAAATTCTGTATTTACACATCATGGTTATTTTTTTTTTAATTGGAGCTAGAGTGGGAATGCCCAAATTAATTCAAAGTACAAAGCTATTGAATTTAGCTTTGACAAAAGTCTTCCCCAAATCAAGCCTTCACACAAACCTTGTGTATGTCACAAGGATTTTCATCCATAATATTGAAATATGGTGGCACACTGATTGGGAAGGTAGGGTCATAATAAAGAATATTTTCAGTGTTTTCAGTAAGTTTAATATGCATTTCATTATTTCTTGTCCATGGCTCTGATCCCTCTTTATTCACACTCCTGTAGACACCCAATGCCAGCACAAGCTTAAAAACTATAATTAGAGCCTTGCAAGTTAGTAGGAGGCACAAAAAGTGTTGGAAAGGCTGGAAATGTTTTGATACCTTCTTCCATGATCAGCACAGGCAGCAACAACCAGGTGTTATAGCTGAGACACTTCTCGAAAGGGAGGTGCACTACAGCGTGTATATACAACACAGTATGAATATACTGTGTTTTACTGGAGAAAGTATACTTACCCTTCATTTATTTAAAAAGCCCTCAGAAAACTAAAGTAAAATAAAGAATAGATCACAAGGAGAAGTATGAGGTGACAGGAGAAAGGATTTTGGAGAAGAAAGGGGGAAGTTTAAATGCATTTATTCCTTTCCTTCTTACAAATATTTTCTCTTGTTTTGCTTTTGGTTTTGTTTTTTTTTTTTTCTCCCCCTCTTCTTCAGGATCAGCTTCAGAAGTGGATTATTTAAGGATTAAAAGAGAACTCTTCCCTTCAGAGAACCAGTTTCACCAAATGTAATGTTGACAGGCACTGTACAGCCACGGTGTGTATTTGGGAAGACATAATAAATATGAACTGAAAAGGTCACATCTCACACAGGCACCTTTGACGACTCATGCAGACTCTCTCTCAAAATACAGCTCAGAAGTAGATACAGTAACACATTCATTCCCTCCAGCATTCACAGTAACTAGGGTTTCAAAACCACTTAAATTTCCTATTAAAAATCTCAATTCAGGAATAGACCGTGCTTTGATTTAACACATTCCTCGAAAGGCAGCTGGGCTCCTGTATTCTGTGCAGCAGTCTAAGCTTGACATTGACTGATTTCTTCTTCATAATGATAAATAAAACCTACAGTTTTCAAATCATCAATAGACAGCAATCTATCTATAAACGACATCTCACTCACTCATGCTCACACCCTACTGCCAATAAATATTTAAGAGATTAATAAGACTTCAAACTGTAGAAAGCCAATAAATAGCTGCAATGTTTTTAAATAAAAACAACGTGTGACTTGATTTCTCTTTGTTGTCATGGAAAATTACTGGGATTGAACGGGTTAATTTATTTCCTGAAGACAGAAGACCTTAGATAAGCTTGGTGGTTATGTAGGCATGTCTGGGGTTGCTAGGAGTTTAAACTATCAGCTTGAAAATGGAGCTATTTCAGATCCCAGGTGATCCAGAGAATAGGTTCTCCTCACGCACTAAACGATGCAGGGATTATGTAGGGAAAAAAAATAGTATGTGATCATATTATCAGACACTGCACTGTAACACACAAGCACAAAGATGCTGAATTAAGGCAGTGCAGGAAATGCAAGAATTAAATCTACCTTCTGAACACTGGATTTGCTGCCCTCAGAAGATTAAAAATTATTATTTCATTAATCATAACTATCGCATATAACACACAGGGAATATGATACTATACTGAGTAATAATGCAACCTCTTGTGTGCGCTCCTGCTTGTTAGTTGTCCTTGTATTTTTCTTACTTGGACATGGATATTCCAGTGGTTAATGATATTATATCTTCTGTATATCAGCTCACTCATGCGTATGACCACTCGATTGCCTCACATGCACTGCTTAACCTAATTATCATAAACACTGATGTCTCAAGAATTTTCTGTGACTCCAAGATCTGTGCTACTGCAAACACGCGTAACTCTCCCGGCCATTTCTGAGCCTGGTCACAACACAAGAAGCCTCTGCCACTTCTCCAAGTCTGATGCATCATTGATAAACACTGCTGAACCAGTTTCAACATTATTCTGTAGCTTATACTATTGTTCACATTAAAGCCGAAGCTAAAACATCTATCGAATAACAAGGGCAGGTGCTCTGGGGGAAAGGGAATTGCTTCTGTGTTCTTCCTAATAGTTTACATAAGCACGAGAAACACCACAAAGTACTTAGTAAGGGGGAAAAAATGCAGGGTTGAGTTTATCCAACAATGAAAGTAATCAGAACCTGTCACACAGTATATAAAATATGTTCAAAGACATACTTGACTTTATTGGTGCTAAAGCTCCCACTGAATTAAAGTGGAGTTCAGGGTGCTAAGCACCCCTGTAAATCAGCAGCTTCATGTGAGATTGCAGTCCCGGGCTGCCTGCTTAACAGGAAATCACTTTTATCACCACAGCCAGTTGAGGAGAGAAGCCCATGACCAGAATGCTATTTTTATCTACCAAATCTGTGACTCTGTGTAAACTATTTCTACAGGAAATAAATATGTAAAGGTGGCATCAATTATTGCAGTTTCAATTAAGATGCTGAATGGCAGGAGATGCCATGTGTAGCAGGAGTGACTAATTTGAAAAGGGAGTAAAATACAGTTTTCAGATAAAGATCCAGGGTTTTTTAGTGGGTTTTTTATTATTTCCCAGGGACTTTTTTTTTTTTTTTTAAGAGATTTAGGCAGGATATTTATTCTGTTTTCAACAAAGGAGATGACAGCATCCACACATGATAAAAATCTTCTCACTTCCTCTGTTAGACAAAAGTGGAGACATAAGGCTAGTTTTCATATTCAAGCTCCTCAATTATTAGTTTTGCTGCCCTTCCAGCCCCTGCCAAAAGCCTTGGTTTTCCTTTATTCTTAAAGATCAAAGCAAAAAGTCTGAATATGCAATTCTGAACTGAGAAACAACACAAAGATTAAACACATGTATTTAGATAACCAGAAATTAATAGCTCATGCATCATCATACTAAAACATCTTCATGATTACCTACATGATGCATGATTTGTCTATTTTTACATTAAGTGTATTGACAAAGAATCTGATACATAATGTTTGGGGTTATTTCAAGGGTTTGAGAAAAAAAAAACAATTACAACAAAATGAATTTGCAGAAATTGAACAGGAACTGATCTTGTACCCACTGATTTCAGCAAGACTATTATGCACTCCATTCAACACACCTCCCAAAATCATCAGCAAAGTGGTTGGGAACAGCAGGGCAAGCCCTTCAAATGAGTAATTGAAGGGATACTGATGCTAATAACACAGTACCCCACATTTATATAGTGCCTGCCACCCTCAGAGGTGCTAAAGCATCTAATTCTCCCGGCATAAGGAGTGAAAGTCATACAAACAGGGTAAGTCAAACAGCATCCCTGGCACTGACTTTAGTCCAGGACAGCAGATCATTTATCTCTAAAACCTGCATGAAATTTTCCATCCAGACAAAAAGGGAGTCTCTGATCTCTTGAGATATGAAAGAGAAGCCCAAATTTAACTTCACACAACTCAGACTTTTCTCATGCCCGAGTCTCTTCCCTGCCCATATTTCTCTAGTTTAACTTTCCTTTCCCTCTAGTCAACTGCGAACTATATATGAAGATTTGATTTTTGGGATGCACCTGCAATTCGATTCACTTCAGTGCAATCTTCAAATGCTCAGCCTCTCTGACTATTAGGCCATAAATAGAAGTAAATATCTGTACCCTGCAACTCTTTCCTTCTCTCTTTGTGACAGTACTTCTCACAGCTTCCCGAGGGACCGATTTATCCACAGGACTGGCATTTTAAATTCAACAACGTGCAATTCATTCTTGCAGCCCTCAAAGATAACAAATACACGGTTTTAAATTATTGAATCATTCATTTAACTTAGGATGCCTGAAAATTATCATTTTTATGGCAAGTAATACATTGTAACTACAAGTAATAAAAATATAAGTAAGGAGAACACCCGGATGTGCCAGAAAGAAAATACCTCATTCTGCAAGTGATTGTATTTAATTAATGATTATTTCTAATTGTAGCACATTACTTACAGAATTAGCACTTTTTATATCTGACTGCTAGCCCCAATTTTGAAGTCATTTCAGCTGCAAATGATCTGCACTTTTTTTTTTTTTTTTTTTAATTATTATAGTTCCTCAAGTTCAGCAATTGCAGAAGCAGCAGGAAGTGATGTTGGCAGGAAGCAATGTCAGGCCTTGGCTCCCTGCATGGAGCATTTTTAAGTGGGCACATAATGGGCAGTCTGGACTGGGGCATAGGTTCCCATACTGGAACCTGGTCTGGAGACTGTTTACAAAGGCCTGTAGTGAAATTCTTTAACTATATTAAATAATAATAAAATATCTATCTCTTTATCAGTGTTAGTGGCTGCTAGGCTGGTATTATGACTGATGACTCTGAGATTCTAAATGTGCACCCTGATCTCCAGATGTACTGCTGATGATACCCTGTCAACAGAGAACAAGCCTTTGCACTGTTCTCCATTTATTTACCAAGTTTGGCAATAATGATACTGTGTTGAATGACACCTTATTGAAGCTGGAAAAAATTATCTTGACTTTCAATTTTCATGAAGTATTATATCATGATTGTTCCTTTTGTTGCTTATTTGTTTGTACTTTCCCATTTGAATTCATCTGGATGCAGCTTCCAGCCTACTTCAGCCTATTCTTGTCTTCCTCTGCTGTTTTCTAGAGGTAACCAGTATTTTTGACATATTAAGGCCTGACTGTAAACAAATAAACTCTTTCAGAAAAGCAGGACAGATGGAGCTTTAAGTTTCATAATATAAGGCATTCTCTCAAAAATATTTTTCTGGCCCATTTGTTTACCTTCTTCAATTTGCCAACATAATTTAAACAAATGTGGACACAAAACTGAACAAGATATTCCAGTAGCCTGACTAATGCAATACGTAGAGATAAAACCACTTCCCTCTCTGTAAATCACTATCTGTACATTCATGATCCATATTAGCTTTCCTTGCCTCAGCTCTCATAGAAAGCCTTGATGAGCTGCTTGTCTGGTATGACCTTAACATCTCTCTCAAGTACAAACCCTCCACAGAACAGATATCCTCACTGCAAACCCCAGCCTGCATTCTAGTTATACTTTTTTTTTTTTTAATGGCCCATGTTGGCAATCATCCTAAATTTGCCAGTAAGACCTAATTACTATTCACAATTCCAACAGTCTGTAAGTCACCTGGAAGGTTGTATACTGGCAGATAGTATATGTGTATCTCCGACTTACTGACAGCATCTATTCCTAAGGAATTTCACTGAATACTTGTCTCATTATTATTTTGGGAATGGAGAATCCTTCTATCCAAATAAGGAACAGTAGTAATATATTTAAAAATATGCACATCCAGAATTTCCAATGGTATCCTGGGATGCATCAAAAGAAGTGTGGCCAGTAGGTCAAGAGAGGTGATTCAGCCCCTCTACACTGCTCTCATGAAACACCACCTGGAGTACCACATATATCTCTGGAGCCCACAACTTTAGAAGGACATGGATCTGTTAGATGAATTCCAGAGGAGGGCTCTGAAGATGATCAGAGGGATAGAACACCTGTGGATGGACCAGCAGTCCTTCAAAAGTAATTTAGCAAAAATCCTTAGAATTTGTGCTATGCACAGTTCAGTGTGGATTAGAACAACATAAAATAATACGGTACAAAATAAAGAATGCATATGTTTATACACACTTGGATCACAAAGACAAGAATTAACAAAATATTTCAAATAACTGCAATACAGGATGGTAAGCACATGAGATGGAAGTATATTAATGCTTCCATAACAGTGATATTTTATCCAACATGGGCTCTGTCAAGTACATGAATCCTTTCTGCCTCTCCCCAGAGTTCCCAGGCCCAAAATAACGTACTATTAACTTTCATGACAGGCTCTTTTCCTTTGGGGAGGAGAGGAAAACAGAGAAAAATGTTTTGCCACTGTGAAGGAGGAAGTATGAAACAGATACAAGTTCATAATACAAACAAAAAAAAAACAAAACTGAGCTTCATTACTTTTAAATTTATCAGAACACCGGAATTCAGGAAAACACCAAAATGTGAAGTCCACACATTCATCTGGAAGCATCAAATGCAACTTAACAGCAATGCTAAAATATTTCTTGGACAAGAAAGCTTCTAAGGGGCATCTGTGTTACTACTGATACCTCCTCAGTTCCTCCTCCATTGTTCTCCAGTCACCAAGAGCCGTGGCCAAGACTGAGCATCTCAGGGTGAAATTTGTAGTATAATCAATAAGACACCACAAAGCTGAATATTTGATGCTAGTTTATTATTCTCATTGTGCTTCTGCAGGTTCCGTCTCCCTTCCCCCAACCTGCTCTCCTCCCTCTCTTCTGCAAGCCCCCTCCAGAGGCACAAACAATTCTAGCTCAAAAGTCGCATTACCTCTCATTTTATGAAATTTCTGCAAGGAATAACCTTTAACCCATACTTTGCCTCCTCCCCTTCCCTGCCAAAAGCTTTATTCATTCAATTCTTTTTCAACCTCAATTACTTCCCATTTAACAAATGGTTGGTATAGCAGTGAAGCACTAGAGTAAGAACAAAGGTTGGTGCTCCATTGCAATCTCTTCAGGGTGGAATTAAAGGCAAATTCTCTATCAGAGAAAGCCACCTCTCCTCGATTTTTCTGTCACTGCATTATTATTATACAGCTTGTCTCTGAAAGGAAGGCTCTTAGGGTGTCATGAACTCTCAGAGAATTTCTAGTCTACAATGCCTTCCAGTAAAAAAGGGAATGCTCCAGAGAGAAAATAACCTTTGTGCAAGGAAAGGTTTGTTCTGCAATATTGTCTGAGCAGTGGCTTTACAGGGAAGAAATGAGTCTTTGCATTTGCATTACCAGATCATAGAAACTGGTCCAAAAGAATATCCCTCTGTGCAGCCCAAGCTATACTGCTCTCTTCCCTCTGAGGGATGGAGAGACTTGAGCAGGATTAGGCAGTCTACACATTCCCTCTTCTGTTGGTACATGTCCACAGCAGCACACACAACTGAATTCAGAACGCATGAATCCTGTTCATTTCAGATGGTATTCATTACAAAAATAAAGTCATGTCACATCATCTCCTTTCTGATCTTATTTGAAGGATTAGGGAAGAATTTATTCCTAATTGGCTCTTCCTTCATTCCTCAATCATTCTCTTGTAGTTTTTCCCCTTAATTTTAAATGCTTTAAATGCAGGCATAAATTCCTGCCTCTTGCTGGTTATGCCTATAGCAGCAGTACATGTCAGCAAAAGGACAGCAATGTCCTCATTCCTTTGTCTGGAGACAAATTTATGATACTCCAGAAGAATCCTAAATTGTCTTATCTAGACAATTAAAGACTGCTTATAGCAAATATAATTCACACGTCCATAAGCATGCACAGATACATACATGTTCTAGCACAAGAAAGAACAGAGAATAGACAAAAATGACACATACTCTTAAGGGAGGAAATGAGGAGACAGATTCCAAGCTGTGTGAATAGTTGAAATAAATGGAACTCTGATAATCAATTTCAGCTAAGGATCTGTCCCTGAGAAATGAAAAGTGCCTCTCAATCTGCTCACATCTTGCTTTCCTGAATTATTTTAATTACATAATAACATGTGGAGGGGGTATTATTTTCATTTCATATAATTTTATATATTCAACTATTCACTTAAAACTATTTTTGTTTTAAAGTGGAAAGTTTTCTTTATCCAAAGGAGACTAGAGAAACAGAATGGTGAATTGCAAAAGGAAGGTGAAATGGTTAATGAAGAAATTACTTCTAAATATATAGAAAAAAAAATGAAGAGCAGAAAAGTAAATTTTGTAAGATTCAGGTTCAAGCTCAACAAGAAGCACGATCAAAATGTATTATCCCTTGAGAGTTACAGATTATTGAAGACAGTGGCACTTCATACGCTTTTCTTAATACTGTTTACAAATTACATCCTTCTGGGAGTTTTAGAAAAAAAAAATTGTACTTTAAAGGCATGTATATGGGTTATTAGCTAAAGCTAATGGCCACCATTCCCACATAGCTGAAAGATTATTTTTTTTTCCCCCGAAAGAAAAATAAACCTAAGAAAAATTTTATCATGCCTGATGTTCTGCAAACATTTTAATAATACATAAAGTCTGAGTTAGAAAGGAAAACAACTCAAAATCAAATCAATAAAGTCTGCAATACTAAAACTTTCAATTTAGCCTCCAGTTACTCTATGTCAGTGTTTACTGCATGTCGTACAGGCTACTTCACGTACCTGCATGCCTAGGATATTCTTAGTGCTGTGGATCCTTTAGATGCATCCCAAATGCTGAGATAATGCTATTTAATTCTCTGGAATAATAAACAATTAAAAAAAAGCCACTACTGCTGTCGTTCAGTTATACTTCAAAAATAGCACAGCTAAGCAGGTGGTGAGTAGCAATTACTGGGCTTGCTGTCACCAATTGACTGCAGATTGTGCACACAGCAAATCTCTGCCAAGATATCTAGTTATTTTTGTTACTCATCTTCTCCCTTCCTACTCATCAACTTTACTTAAATGTGTTTTTCAACTGTAACATGCTGATTTTTATACTGTACATTCCTAAAAGCAGAGATTATCACTCTAAATTTGGTTACTACCTGTAGAACAGATCTCAGACCGAAAACTAAATTTTCAGCCTGAGATTCTGGCAAGACAGACTTGACCACATAAGGGGACACATGAGCAATAAAGGGTTAAGCTTTTTGGATCCTGAAGACTTTTTGACAGGGTTAAATGCTGAAAAAAACATAAGGAATCCCCAGGATTTCGTATGCTAGAGAAAAGAGCAAGCTGAAGGTTGTAAAATTTTAGGTTACCCATTTCTTAAATTACCATGTATTTGTAAAATTCTTTCAAGTTTGAATGATATGAAAGATGAAGACAGACATGAATTAAGTACACTGCAGTTACCTGCAGCATTTTACAGTTCATTTTCAGAATATTTTGGGTCTTGAACTCTATGGCTCTTTTGTATAAATGGTTAGTACACCTGGCCAGCTCATCATGACAGTACTTCTTCAGTATGATGCAGGAGAAATCATAAGAGGCTTTTAAAAAAGGGGGGAAATAGAAAAGGTTTTCAAAACCATTGTCAAAATGAGGGTCCAGAAATCAATTTGTAATTATCTGCCAACACAAATCTAAAGGCTTTTCTGTGATAAGGGTAGTAATACATAGGGCTGTAATGTGAATTATTTCAAAGAATAAAAGACTGATTGTCTTCATGACCTATATAGCTTTTAGTGAGCTTTAAAACAAAATTACATTTTGTACTTCTCATGAATGGCCTTCTCCCCCCTCTTCCCCCCTTAAAAATGCAGGGGTTTTGTCCCATCTAGGAGGCTTTCAGCTTTAAATAGGACTTGGTTTCTTCTAACGTTGATACATTTCGTTCCACTGAAGTGAAGGCTTTGGCTTTGAAAAAGAGCTGAAGCTTTCCCTGTACAAATGCAACCCTTTCCAGTATGTTTAAAAGTTAACAGCAGACTGTATTTTTTCGCAGAAGCTCAAGACTAAAATTCTCTTTTTCTTCCATGGAAAATTTTTTGCATAAAAATATGATATATAAATATTTCAAATACTTCACAACATACAAAAATATCAGGGAATAGCTCAAATGAATACAAGGAAAAAAATACAGGGTTTACAACAAATAAAAAAATAAAGTGGAACATTTTCAAAGAGTGTGAGGGCGACATTCAGATCATTGTACTTAATCACCTCAGATCCTGTGGCCTGATGCCAACAGAGTGAACATAGTTTTAATATTTACTAAAGTGTTTTCTAATCTATTAAGGGGAGATCTTTTCATTACTCTACCAATTTTTCTGGAGCTTTTTGTAGTATCATATTTTTACTGCTCAAAACACAATACATAATTTGTGCATTGACCTTGCTTGTACACTGCCTAGCATTTTAAGGCCATATTCAGAAGTCCTGCATAAGGCCTTTTAAATAATAAATAAACACAGGGCCAACATATTCCTGCCAACTTTTCTTCAATTGGCAGGCACTGCTCATTTAATAACTTTACTTTTCACTAGAGAGTAAACCTGTCCCCATAAGCCATATGTCTTTTTCCAACATTTGTTTCACTTGAACTTAATTTCTGAGGGGACAGTAAAGTACACAATGTCACAACAACTAGCTGATACATTTGCTAATGCTGCAAGCAAGGTTATCCAGTCTGTTCACAAACTCCAAATGGTTTCTATGAGGTCAAAAAAGGTTGAAAAGAAGCAAGGTGGAAATCAGAACTGTTTGGTTGCCTCTTAATTCCCAGTTTAGATAGTAAATTAATGGTGGGTTTACAAGATAATAAAAGCACAAAATGGATGTTCATTCAATCTGATGCAAACAGTCAGATTGTTTTGCAGTCTCTGACAAATCCTCTCGTGTCAGCCTCCTTTTGGTGAGCAGGTATTGCTCAGCTAGCACACATTAAAGACAAGGAGACAAAACCCATGTAGGGAGTGCCCTGAATAGCACTCCGCTGACACCCATTCCCTTGGGAAATGTTATCTCCTAAACACAAATAGGGGCAGCTCTGAGGCTACCCTAAGCTACACCACAGACAAAGGAAGATGTAAATACTCAGCACAAACATAAGGATTCAGAATTACCTTCAGCACTTTATCCTTCTCCATGTTGTTCAATCTGAACACAGCACTTGGCCTTTGAACCAGCCAAATGTGCCTGAATAGAAGAGGCAAGACCATAAAATTTCCAGAACAAACATTGGTAAGAAGACAGAGGGAAAACTCATTGCACTGTTAATCAACTCTTATCTTTGTGGCGGGAGGGAATGTAAATGTATCATCATTTAAAAAAAAAAAAAAAAAGAAAGAAAACTTTTAATGAAAACAAGAAATACTGTTCCATAGAGAATAAAAGATTTCTCTTTGGATTCCCCACTAATCTAGTTTCAGCATAATTGTTAAACGGTTTGAAAACTCTTATCTCTCTCTCTCTCCTCCCTGTTTATATTCCTGACTTTAACATATAGGTTCTCATTTAACTCCCAGTTAAACGAGCATTTTCCAAACAAGAACCTTCTGTCCCCACCGTTCCTCAACACCTTCAGTCCAAAATGCCCAGAAGTTCCCATGTCGAAGGCAATTTTAGTGTCTTCTCCCCACTCCATCTTGCAGGTTCCTTTCCCCCAGATGAGCAAGAGAGTGCAGTACTCAGACACCACTTACTTCTCTGGTCATGGTGTAACTGCTCAAAAGAGCCATCCTGCTCCAAATCAGTGTTAGAACTTTAAGATCCTGTTCTATTTTGCCCATTTCCCTGATTCTCATTGACTTTTCTGTGCTATGCAGCTCATATTTTCTTTTGACAGTGTTTACCCTTCAGAGTAAATTCTCAGGCCTTATGTATGTTTAGCATGCACCTACTAAACTGTGTATACCACAAGGAATTACTGCTGAAATCTGACTACAGCCTTTGTCACTTCAGTTACTTTCCTGAAGTTGTCACCCCTCTGTGCCTTTGAGTAGCACTATATTTTTGCACTATTTTACTGACTCTCTTGAGCCACGAGAGATGTGAACTGAATCTTATGTGTCCCAGCAAGGAAGTTACTCAGCTTACAACATCTTCCTACAAGCAGTCACCTCAATGCATAGAAGGAATAAAGACAGTGTAACATATTTGAAAACGTTTGTTGTTCTGGAAGTATCTGCTTCAGATGGAAATGATCCAAAAATTATAGAACAGAAAAGCCTGGGAGGTCTGAAAGTGTATCTTAAACTTTGGGGGTCAAAGCCTTTTTGTCTTTTTTTCTCCTTCACTGAGGTAATGGTCAGTGTGTGATAGCTCAGCATGCTTGTCACTAAGTTCATAATAAGATCAAAGCAGAGGAATATAAAGGAGGATTCTATCACATGAATCATGGAGAAAGACTTACTATCATCTTTTTTGTGTACAACCCTTCTGATTACTGGCATTATGTTCAGACTCTTTGCTTTAAGTCTCTGCAATATCGATTGGTACAATGGCTACAAAGAAGTTCATTCACAAAGGAAACAAACAGATGAAAACTACTGATAATCAGAAGAGGATCTGTAATAATTACCAAAGTTTGACTGAAACTCAAGTATGTACTGATACACACTTGTTTGTATCAAGAGCCCATTGATTCCAGCCTGACTACAAAAAGGTAAACCTGACAAAAGCCAAGCAGCCTTGGTTTCAGCAGCACCTTCTGTACATGGACAGTACAAAGCAATCCACCTTAGTCACATAAATGGTAAACTCACAGGAGTTCAACCCAAACACCTGAAAAGCAGTTATTTTCTCCAAGTCCCATTCTCAAGAAAGAAGCTTTGTCTTCCTATTTTTTTTTTTTTTTTCTTGACATAAACAAAGCAGATCCCTCTCTAACTCGGTTGCTCACAGCAGTAATCCACCCTGGCTCTCCACTGTACTGGCATCACCAACCACGTGTAACATCAGAGGTCATTATATGTGAAGATGGTTCACAGCACCCTTAGAAAGGGGCACACAGCAAACAGCCTTACTCGAGTGTCCTGTCTTGCTGTTCTCCATTATCTCTCACCTTCTGCACTGAAACAGTTGTATCCATGTATGTATCTTTGCCAGCTTCACCTAATTATTATTCAAAGCTTTATATTCTTCCTCCAACAATCCTAATAATATGTTTTGACAAGTTGAACTCTATAACAATTATCCTTTGGGGAATCAAACGAACATCCTATTATTAGCTGGGAATGTAACCTTGCAGAAAGTAGAAAAGCAGGGTTGTCATCAGGTTGGTTTTTTATGCAATATCTGATTGAGCTCTCGCATAGGGACTAACAGGAGGGACACTGCTGGTCACTGAGCAGGTACTGGTGGCCTGAGAACTGTGTCTGGCAGAACGACTGACTACCTGTGGACTTTTGGAACATCACTTTGATGACTTCTACCATTATTTGTTTTATAGTTTTCTTAGATCCAGTCAATGGGGAAAAAAACAATCTCTTTGTGTTTGTACCCTGTTTAACACAAAGGGGTCCCATTGTCATGCAAGAATTAACAGTTTATAGTAGCAGTGAAACCACTGATGGAAGAAGCTACTGCTTCCTTCATCTAGTAAGCCTATTTTATCTAATTCTTTACAAAATTATGAACATTGTCCTATCCATCACAATAGTAGAATATACAAGACTGGTAAGAATCACTGGAAATTAATGGAGGGTTTTAATCTTATTTAGCCTTGATATTCTCTTGACTTTCAAAGAAACAATAAAGTCATAATCACATAATTTTCATTTATGTATCTTCATGACAACTTTACGTAATGAATAATCACAGCTGATTCGTAATATTTTTCACTTTAAGTAACTTAGATTCTGAAGAAAATATTAGTATCGGTATTATTTCAATTGTGATTATGAAATTTTTTTACTGGTGAAAAATGTCACCAAATTATGGCAAATTTCAGACAGACATCAGAATATTCTCACAGGAAGACATTCCTCCTGCTAGTCAAAGGCAGAGATGAATCTCAGTAGTTCACAAGATTAGTTTAACTGTTAGCAAATACTGCAAGGCAAGACTACTTCTTACAATGCAAATAACCAGAGACATGACCCACACCTAGGTCACTGAAAATCTAATAACACTGCATCAAATTACCAGAAAATCACAAGGGCAATTGCCAGATGACCATTTGCCATACTGTAGTATCATCACTCTTTCTAATGCCATCCCCGAACCATACAGGACATTACCTGTTTTGCTCAATTTCCAGACAAAGTGGTTTAACAAATATTAATGCAATTTAGAGTTTAATGTTCCCTCACCCAAATGCTTTCTCTCCCCACTCCAACAATCGACAAACCCTTCTTTCTATCTCATTTGAAGCAGTGATTTTCTATCAGAGAGGTATAACATACCTCATAGGGCAATATCTCACCACTACTGGAGGATATTTCAGCTTTAGGTCTGTAAGGTGCCTAAAGAGGCAATTCCACATACCAAGGGGAAAAAAAAAAAAAAAAAAAGTTGGAAAACTAAAGCCCACAGCTTTATTGTAGTGCTGTTAGCTCTGAGTACATAACTGTGGCCACTCAAAAGGAGACATAATTTGAATCTTGTACTAGCCTCAAACTTTTCAGAGACAGGAGCTCTGTTTAGAAAACATTCTGAAACATATTTCCCAGCAATATGGTTTCCTACCCATTCACCTGGGAAGAAAAGCTAAATGTGAAGCCCTGGGAGCTGCAGCCTGCCAGCAGAGAGCCAGGCAATCCTGGCAATTCTTCAATCCACAGGAGACAAAAACTCTGAGGACTTCAAGTAGGTGCTTCTCAACCCTCTGAGGGTTCTAAAGTAATGAGCTATATACAATTTATTTCAGAATGATCAAAATTTCCCTCCATAGCTTCCATACCTCCATATCTCCCAAGACGTCTTTCAAATGTTAGAACTTCTCACCGATGAGAAATTCCAATATTTGATTAGTTCTACTCTATATCCATTGTCCTTCAATTTGCCAACACACTATCTTGTACTGAAAGCAATTTATTTTTGGATTTGATCTTACTAGTAAATCCCTTTAAAAAAAATGGCATTGAGCAGTTCTTTCATTTAACAATGTGTGATCTTGCAGAAACTCTGTGGAATGTTTCAAAGGACTTTAAAAAATATATTTACAGCCATGCCCATTGCAGAAAAGAGCCTTTTTTCTTGACACAGATTTCTATAATTCAATGTAAGGTATTGAGGCTTCCTCCTGTAAAATGACATTCTGCTTCTGAAGGGAGCTGCCACTTTACTCCAACTGAAGTTATCCCTTGCCTCTCAGAAATAAGGACTTGCTCAGTCCCAGTCATCTGAACTGCCCATAACTTATCAGCTGAGAAAATAAATGTCTATTTCTGAATTAAGACTGTAAAATAGTAAAGCTTTATATGTGGACATGCAGTTAGATACTTTATCATGCATACATGTAGACTCACATAGCTGTAGAAGGAAAAGTGTAACGTGACATCCATGTTGGCAGTGCCTTATTGCTTGCACAGCTGTAGAATGGAAGTGTTTTGCAGTGGATGCAATGTTCCTTTGTTACTTCTTGTGAAACCAATCAGTTTTCTCACAATACTTTTTTTTTTCCTTAAAATGTATTTATAAATAGCTGTGGAGAAATAATGTATATTTCTCTGTGAGTACCTCAACAAAATTGACTTGTGTCCCTTAAGGCAGATTAGATGAACTACCATTTAATGGTGTTGATGATGGATGCAGTAAACAGCTTTAGGCCTGGGAATATAATCTATGGCTCCTAGAAACAGTGTAGCAAGGAGCTCATTTGCAGCATTTAGACAGCATCAACTATCAGTCTGCGCCATGTTAATGGGAGGAAGGAGGTTGTGTTTTGGGATGGAGGACCTTTTGTGAAAAGTTAAAGGGTTTTGCCTCTAATCAGAGCATCTCTCTGGTGAGCACTTCAGATCCACTATGGGTATTGCAAAGACATGGATCAATTATCTCATAATAACATTGTAACCCTTGGAGATATGGACAGAACACTTATCAGTGGCAAAACATCTCTTTCATTGCTATTCTAAAAAACAAAACAAACAAACAAACAAATAAACCTCAAAATTTATCTTTTCCTCTCTAACTCCCCCTACAAGTTAAAATTCCTCCTTGTACACAGGGTGATGAAAGGCTAATTTCTCCTCCCTCATTTCCCACGTAAAGCACATTCTTATGGGGAAGCACCCAACACAATGCCACCATTTGTTTATAGCTGGGAGTGGCACAAAGGTGTTTTACAGGGCATCTAAGCATTGAATTGTCTACTCACCAGAGATGGAGGAAGGAGGATTATGTACTTCAGCCAAAATACTGAAGCATTGATGCGTTGATTTGGAAAACACTGAATTTCACTGTTCATTGTCCAGTCTCAGGACTGTTCATGCATTGGCTTCTCTACTGACACCACTGCTGAGGCAGAGATTTGGGTAGGCAGGTTTTTGTAAACTGGGCAGTCCATATATAACTGGATCACAAATCTTACAGCCTACAAAACTGCTAGTAATTAAAAAAAGAAATAAAGCTCTTCCATGTAAAATCTCTATCGCACCAAATGAAAAAAAAATCCTTAGGGAGAAAGACCAGACATCTGATAGTGAATTTGAAGATACTGGCCTTGCAAGAGTTCCTTGCATACAGACTAAATGGACTAACATGAAGAGATACTTCAGCTGGCACTGACAAAACTATAATGTGTTCTAAACAAAGCACAGTTGAGCTTAGTAGGGCTAATTAACCCAGGAAGAGCACTATGCCGACAGAGTTATATTGAATCCTATCCTAGCTATCTTGTTCAGTGCTAACCGGGATGCAAAGACATAAAAGCATCTTCTACTTCACTAACAAAGGCAAAAACATCTTGGAAATTTTAACTAATTATTTTGACATTACAATTTCTACCTGGATTCACTCACTTGAAGTGGCTGAGCATGCTGAAAGCTGAACCTTGTGACCTGTTAATAAAAATATTTGTGTATTCATCTCTGTGACAGTAAGGGGAAGAAAAATGAGGGATGAGATGTAGGAGGAGAACAGAGACTAGATGTTGAGTGTTCTGAGCACTGGTTTTGACAAAATGGTATTTATAATTTTTAGCAAGCACAAGAGGGTACTGGATTTTCCTGCACTAATCTCACCTTTACCAAAACCCAGATAAACAGGAAAAGGAGTAGATTACAACTCTGAACAGGCTCTTTCTTCAGCAGGAGTAATGAAGAAGGAAGGTAAATTAGAATAATCTTAATGACAGCTCTTTACTTCTTTGTGCTGTTTTGTTATTTACACTATAAGGTAAATTCTTACTATGCTGCTTCTACTTGGCATAGCACAGCTTGACCTGTGATAGGCTCTAAACAGAGGCCACCAAGCAGGTCAGTTTTCCCTCAGGTTTAAGAGAGCATCCTATTCTGGTTTGAGTAGGATAACCAGGGATACATGCACAAGCAGCATTCACCCCCTAAACCCTGCAGCCCAGTCGCAGTGATACTGCACACAGCTCTCACCTGCCCCTTCCCACTCACTGCTCCAGGCAGAGCATCCTGCCTAGGTGAGCCTGCCTCAACCTGAGGTTTAATTGAGAAGAGGATTCAGTGCTTTCAGCTTCCATTTTCAGTCTCATATTTCCCTTTCCTCGTTTAAAGGGACCCGTATCTCCCCTCTCTGTGTCTGCCTGCATCCAGCCCACCCCAGTCTCAGCTCAGAGAGAACACGAGCTCTGCTACAACTGCAGCACAATTTAGTTGTGAAAGCAGCCAGGGTGGCAGTGAGGCCTCGAAAGCAGCTTTGTTCATTAACTCCATTAACAATTATAACTTCTTTGCAGAGCTCATGATTAACTCCTTGCCTTCAGTAACAAGGTTAGTGCCCGCAGTGCCCAATGCCTGGGCCCCATCTCAGCAGAGAGCTGACGTGTCTAACACAGGCATCTTTCCCTGCACAAGTTTTGTTCCCTGTTTAATATTTTATTTCTGTAACAGAGTATGGAAGGACTTTTACAAGTAAAATCCAGGTTGGGAGTTTTTTGTAGCAACCATTGCCATAGTATTAACTTTATTTCTAAAAAAATGAGTTTATATTAAAAAATAAAAGTGTATTTAAATTTTTTACAGACATGCCTCGTTTTCTTCCCCCCCC